>CAJNIZ010037891.1:20749-76845 GCA_905231905.1 Symbiodinium pilosum
CCCGGGCCCCCCTCAAACAATTTTAGTTCAGGATCCAAAAATTGTTTGGGGGGGGAGGGGGGGGGGGCGGGCATATTAAAGCGGGTCCAACATTATATCTCTTGTCCAGCGTTTAAAGCATACTTACTAAGTCCTCCTGACCGCCACACAGTCCTGGAGTTGACCCAAATGGGTACGTGTTGTTGTGCTTGTAGTCCTCATGACCACTCCAGTCTGAATTCCACCGATATATCATTCTAAAACCCATACTTCAACTGTACAAGGCTGAGCTGTTGGCACAAGAGGTGGCGGATCGCGTGTCGAAGCCGCCCGTCAGCGCACTGGCCTTAGGCAACATGTACAAGAAAGTTTGGGAACGCTAGGTTGGTACTAGTGGTAGTTGTTTGCCAAGGTTTGACTCATGATTTTGCTTCTGAATGTGATAATCGCCTCCGCTCCAAGATCAAAACGACGCGAGCCCTACCAGTTCTTGGATCCTTTCGTATCAGACTGACGCAGGAGTGCAAAGACTTCCCTATAGCCACCATGGCCATGGACAGGCTTGAACCAAGAAAGATGTGGGTATTTCTGAAGTTTCCGGCCCCCTACCGTCTCTCAGGATCAGAGTGCTCAATGGCCACGAGCCCATCAGCCTAGGAATTTTCTGAGGACTCATGCCAACCCTCTAAAAACAAGTATGCCCTACTTGACATTAAGTACGTCTTGAGCCTTATCCAACGAAATCCCAGTATAACCAACTGAAAAACTTGCTTCTTGCGCAAAGCTTCATCCATAAGACCCGTCGTTCCTGCTGGGCTATGTCATCCAGCCCTAGCAGCCTGAATCCCAAATCCTAAACCCTATTTAGCCTGACCCCAAAGTCTTGATCCAAGTGTCTGCAGGCTTCAACGACGGAATTTGCTCCTTTAACGATGGAAGTTGCTCCTGTGGCGAAGCCTCAGGCTTTCTGTTAGTTAGGGCTTCGGGCTTGAGGGCCTAGGATGAAGCCAAATTTGTGAATTGCAGTTGCTGCAGGGCCAGCTTCAGAGATGTTTCCGCCATGACCCTGACAGGATGCGTATAGATATATGTATATTATATATATATACGTACACACACATATATATATATACGCATGTAGATATACGTGTATACACGCATGTAGATATACGTGTATATGTACATGTTTACTTGCTGGTGTCTGTGTGTATCGGTGAATATACACAGAAACTCTTGTTAGAAGGCCGCCGCCAAAAAATACCTTATGTTCCGCAGGTGTATTGCGCCATACCCGTCTGGGATAAATGGCCATGCTTAGACATGCTCTCATACTAACACATATGCTCACCTGTCTGTGTACGTATATGCAATTCAGGGTCTTGGCTTCAGGAGGTTGAGAGTTTAGCGATTCAGAGTTTGGGATTTGCTGATCATGCAAAGAAAGGTCTTCTAATCAAGGACCTGGATATCGGGGACATATTCCAGGTATAGGGATATAAACAAGTTGCGCGTTGTCTGGATACTGTTCCCATGCTATAACAGCCACGCATCGGACCCCCGTAAGGATGTAGCAGCACCTTTTTGTTGAGCCCGGGCTATGCTACTACCCGTGACGGGACCCTCAGTACAAATATTATCCACGATGGGACTGTGAACAGCATTCCAAAAACATATGTCCATTCGGCTAATAATCAAAGATTCGCAGATTCGGGATGGTGAGGGTTTGCAAGAGGTTCCGGCTGCACCAAATCAGAGGTGCGGCTTTGGCGTCCCCTTGACTCTTGCACTTATTTAACTTAAAACGAATAATACTATAAGTTCAGCCTGCTTTAGCGCGATGCCCAAAAAAAGTTGCAGAACTCTAGAGCTTGTAGCTACAAGCTAACAACCGTCAATGGATTTTTCGGAATGGGGGAGTCAATCAATCGTCATCAACACCCCTTGAATAATCCCTAGCATGTGTAAGGGCAGGTAGAAAATGCATCGCGTGTTCAGTTTTGCAGGCTTGCTCAGGTCTAGCGCAAGAGGCCTGAGAATATGCTCTGACAAGATGTCCGCAAATCCGAACCCTACAAAAAACCTTTTCAACAAACCGCGTGGACAGGCCTTGTGCTTCCTGGAGGGCAGCAGTTGCTGTAGCTGTACGCCGCTGAGTCACTCGGGCGCTCTTGCATACGACTTACTCCCTGCCACCTGGTTGAATCATATTTGACTAATCACTGGTCCTCTTCTTCTGTTCCTGCTTTACGGTTCACTTCGCTACTACTGCAGGCTGCAGATCATATTGTTGCCCATATTGCTCTCAGGCCCTTGTAGCCTTACGTCGACGTAGAGAAAATCAAAACCGGTCGGAGGCCCTTGAGCCATAATTAAACCCTATAGACAGGAAATCTAAACCCTGAACTGTTTCAAGCAAAGTCCAGGAGCCTTTTTGCCCGTAGGGGTGCCGTCAAGTGGGATCACCTTAGAACTTGCAATGTGCTGCTCGTAGAAGACCAATGGCCAAACAACTTAGGGTGAAGGCGACCCACGTCCATTCATAAAGCCTTGCGTCAAGACATTTCAAGACTATGTTGAAACCACATAGGGCTCATTGCTCAAGCTGTCCAGCTGCTGACAGATTTCACGATTGCAGGTCTGATGCTTTATGCTGGTCCTTAAACCATTCCGCAACCTTTCGACCTTGGACCGTCGATCCCGATTCTTGAGTAACTCTCCAGTTACACGGGACCAGTTGTTGCTCAAGCACCCAAGGTGCTTAAGTGCTTTGGCCGGCTACCAACTTATTAAGGTTCACAGGATTTGGGTTGAAACCCAAGAGGGTGTTTGCGCTTTCAATTTCAAGTCAGTCGAAGGCTGAGGCATGAAGAGTCAGCAAGCCCAACTAACCCCAAGCACTTTCACAGTTAGGAATTGTGATTCCTGAAGCTCCCCAAGTTTGCCCTTCTTCAAGATATTCAAGAGGTAGGACCTCAAATTCCTGCTAGTGAAAACAGGTCTGCAGGTTTGGGGGGCCGGAAGTCTGAAGACGGCATGCAGCCCATGCCTGCAGTCTGTAGGGATCCAAAGCACAAATTAGATTCGAGAGGCCTAAGCTGGCATGGTGAAACATTGAGTGAAACATCATCTGCGTTCCCCCAGAGTTCAACGCAGCCAAAACCACAACCCAATCATAAAAGAGACCACACCTGTGTTTGGCGTTTTGCCAAGTCGCCAAGCGGTTCAAAGCGGGAAGCTCTAGGCTCGATTCCTGGGCTGTCTGTCTACATGGGTTTTCTAATTATGCGTGCCTGATTTGGGGTTCTCCCGCAACAAAACCTCTGCGAGCTACGTAGGAGGGACCCTTGTTCTCAGATATGCTTAAGCCCCTGGGGCGGGCAAGCGCAAAGTAGTTACCCTAGACCCTACTAAAACCCTTTTTTGAGTCACGGACTGAGGCCGGAGCATCTGACAAGGTATCGTCTTGATACTGGAAAACCCCAAAACCCTAAACCCCAAACCCCCAAACCGCAAACCCCGACACCCCAAAACCCTAAGCCCCAAAACCCTGAACCCAAAACCTTAAGAGTGGATTTCGAAGTCAGGGAGCTGCAGTGGCCGCTGGGCAGGTATCGGGCGTGAGCTCCTGGAAAATGCCAGGCATCTTCGCTACCGCGGCTTCTGTGATGGGGGGTCCCTGTCTTTGGGACACTCAGTCTATACAAATATTCTACTTTGGAGTCTAAAGTCTAAAGTAAAATATGTTGGAGCCCAGGGTGGCAAAGGCCTCCGAATTCTAAGGATGTTTGGCTCTGACCGGTATTGAGCAGTAGATACGGCCTGAAATGTTTACCGGTTTCCCCCCCATGAGCAGCAGCTATTGCTTCTGGTGCTGCCACACTGTTAGACGTCGTTTCTGAATAGAAGCATCCGGCTCGGCAGTGACTTCACCCACACACACTAATTTAATGCGGCTGCCGGCCTTGGTTGATCGTTAGGAGGTGCGGGTTGGTGTTACTGCCTGTAAAGACCTCCCAATACACCCCCTAGTTTTCCGGATGCAGAAATGTAGTCATACATTTTGTTGGGGGTTCTTAAGCTCTGGCAGCATCTCCTGCAAGTGTGACACACATGAAAACCCAAACCAATGACCCCAAAACCAGGGCAAGTGTTGCAATTTGTTCAGAGCTCGCCAAAAATGATAATCATTCTGCAAGGGGTTCATCGTGAGATGATTAACGGCCAGCGGCTAGCAACAGACCTGCATATTGGTCACTCTCCACCTTGCATGCAGGGTCAGCTGCCGACAATGAAGAAACATGTACGAGTCTACTGACCCTCCAAGCCCTAAACAGGCCGCCTCGCTCCCCGTGGGCCTCACTCGCGTGTCCCTCCCTCCCTCCCTCAAATAACAGATTGTGTCATGTTGACTTCACATGAGAACAGCGGGTGACAGTAAAATCTTCCTGCCAGACCAGAAAAAAGGTTGCAAGACTATACTTTTTGCTTTCTACGAAGTTCGGAGCCCGAAAACCTACTACAAACAAGATCGATCGGCAATAATAAAGGGGTGAAAATAAAGAAGCCTTGCGCCTTTGAAGAGCTAGAATCTAACGGATTTTTCTAATTGTGCTACTAGGACTACTTCCTGCACTACAGTCTTAACCCCCACCTCCGTGGTTCAGTATTGGGGCACCAAAACCGCAAAACAAGTTTTGGGGTGGGTGGGTATTATTATTGCCAGGTCAACATGAATCGCCACTTGCACTCGCCTCTGGCACGTGGCTGCGCCGGGTGGCCTCAAAAGGGATTGCGGAATGTACCAATAATGGACAATCTAATGGAAAAGAACATGGACAATGAAATGGTAACTGGGGTTATAAAGGGGATCATAGGGGTTATAGTCTAAACTCCTAGTATCCACATATATATATACATATATATATATATGGCCACACTGTGCTTGGGAGTCAGTGGCCTGGGGCTGAGGGACGAGGGCTACAATAGGCGTTGGCCGTTTCTTTCACACGAGGCAAGGCTAGGCTCCGTGAGAAAGACTGTAGATACTGGGGTAATATTGGGATAATGGAAAAGAAAATGGAAACTACTATAGTATATGGGGGGTAATATTGGGATAATGGAAAAGAAAATGGAAACTACTATATGGGTTTATATAAGGATATGTATATACATATATAGGGAATTATTGGGATAATGGAAACTACTATATGGGTTTATATAAGGATACGTATATATATATATAGGGAATTATTGGGATAATGGAAAAGAAAATCGAAACCACTATAACGGGGTTATATAGGGTATATATTGGGGCTATATTGGGAGTTATGGGCTTCTTTCGAGTCTGGGAACTGACAATGGACGATGCTCGTGGGTCCATAGCTACATCTTGCAGAGCTATAAGAAGCCCATTAGAACAGGTCTACGATTTCGGAGCACCCGGATATGCACCTTACGCGTCCCAAACCCTGCTTCAGGTTCAAGGTTAGTGGCTTGATTTTTAAGGCTGCCACTTTGGTCTTAGCTCGTAGGCCCCTTTACCTTCCGCATGTGGGTTCAAAGCTCCTGAATCTGTATGACAAATATTCCTGGCTCAGGCTTCACGAATTGAGGATTGTGGTTGAGGTCAGAAGCATGGTTGCGGAATCTCTGTACATGTCTTGATACCGCCTCCAGTATACTTCAAATCGGTTTTGGTCTGTATCAAGCATACGAAAGACCACGTGGAGTTGACTTTCTAACTAGTTGAGGTTGTGATAGATCCTGTTTGAGGCTATACACGGCCTAAGGCCTAGAGTTTACGTACAGTTCATGGAGTTCTTCAGCTTTCTGGAGGCGTTTGAAGATCCCGGCAATCGGAAGCACTTTCATGTTCTGGAAGGTATAGCACCTCAAATGACCTCATGACCTCTGAAAGCCTGCAACAGTCGTGAGCCAAAGCTGTTGTTGTTGAGGTGGAGGACCTTCAGTAGGTGTTAGTGCTGCCTCGAACTCACATATGTCTCATGCCCCTGCGGTCATCATATAAGGCGTTTGCAAACCAAGCAAGAAGCCACGCCACACAAGCTGCTACAAGAAAAGTCCTGGAATCTGTGCGGATGCGCAATACACTCCAACCAGGGGCAAACCATGTTTCATGCTCAGCATTGGAAAAAGCCTGGCCTCTAGCCGCTTCGCCGCCTCTACATTGTCGGGCACGCCTGCTGGGCAGGAATCGTGTCACAGCAAAGCTTCTGGCTTCCCGAAGCCTGTTCAGCGTCCGAGCCCTTGCCACAATCCGTCCGTTACAAGCCCCAAACCCCCGTCCCTGCTTTGGAGTCCAAAGCGTCTAGCAAGCAAGTAACTCGGGCTACAAGCCATGTCCATGCGGCAATGGTTTCGCGAAGAGAGGCACCAGCAACTACGATCATTGTATCATTCATGCTGGATACTCACATAAACATCAGGAACAGCAGTCTGCGGTCAGTGTGCGAATTGGCACGCAGCAGCTTATTGTACCAAGTTCCAAGTTCAAGTTAGGCAAATTGGCCACAAACAAATCAGCAATGCTGTTACGGAACTCAAATTAAGACCCCATGATATGGGCATACCGTGAACTACCCGCCCCACTGGGCCACCTTACCATAAGAACATATTTGGTAACTAGTTTCCATTTTGTACATTTTGGGGATGCCCATTTTGACCCCGACATACTAAAATCCTCACAATGAGGACCCCCAAAAGGTACCCCTAATTTTGGGAAACCCCCCTGCAGGGCGCGAGAAGATTATGGGCATCCTCCTTACGGACTCTCGTCTCCCCACTTGAAAATGCAATATGTGTATATATATATATATACACAGAAAATTACGTGTATATATATATATATACACACCTCTCTCGCTCTCTCTCAGCAATCTTCCTAAGGAACCCTATATTATACACACTCACCAAAACCATAATAGCAACCCTACTTCATAAAACCCTAATGCTATAAACACATGTATAATGATCGCTTCCATTTCATTGTCCAATTCTTTTCCATGTGAGTCTCCATTCTTGAGGGTTGCACCTTTCTTAACCCTAAACCCTATAAATCCCTAAATAAACGTTGCTTAATCCCTACTTCCTACTTCTAAGATTTGGATGCAACGAAATATGCCTCCGGCATAGCTCTCCACGGCTGCTAGGAGTGCGTCGCTCTGCGACGTAGCCAGCTCCAGAAGCCTGTTTTAAGGCCCCAAAAGAGCTGTAGTCTAAACTCCTTCCAAGGAAGTCACTAAGGGGATCACATAGGGACGTGTTGTAGGGGTCATTAAGGGTAGGAACTTAGACTATAGCTTATACAGGGAGGACATATAGGCGAATGTACAAGAAAATGGAAACTAGTGTATTGTTTGGGTCCCTATATGACATAGGGACATATAATGTTCTTTTAACTTATGTTTGGGGGTTTGGGGCAATTCCCCTAATGGAGTATTGAATGGAAAAGAAGATGGACAAGGGAACAACTGCGTATATATAACATAGAGTTTATCATAGGGATGAGGGTTACGTTTAAAGGGGTTGGGGGTTCTGGTTTAGGGCCTGGGGTGTCGGGGTTGGAGTTTAGGGCTTTCGGGTTTGGGGTTCAGGGTCCAGGGGTATGTAGAAGAATCAAGAATCAAAAGAAACGTGCCGCGAAAAAAGAAAAGGACTCTGCGATTATAGGGGGGGGGGTGCTGTAGTGATCCAGTCCCGGAATACCAGAATTCCTGTACACATCGACCATTTTAAATCAATTTTCGGAAAACGCTTGGAATCTTCATCACCAGAAAGGTATACGGTTTTAGTTTCAAGGGGAGGGGACTAGCTCGCAGGGCCACGGCAACTTCACCCAATGAGGCATGTCATTGGAACACAAAAATGAAGTGGAAACTTGGAATTGTTAGCGTTGGGTACAGAATTAGAAACAGAAAGTGTACAAAGGGCTCCAGGTAGGGGATCAACTCAGGACAACATGATTTCGCAGGAATATGGAATATCAAGGGAGGCTCTGCAAGGCACCTGCAGTGTGAGGCCCCCCAAGCCAAGGCCATCTCATTCAGTTATTGAATGCCTTCGCATTGCGACTCACTGAATTGAATGGCGGCTTACACAAACTAGTGTTTGGCGTCCTGGCCGAAAGGAACGGAAACCCATGTTCCAGGTTTAAGACATAGCTCCTCAAACTTGAAGCAGATACAGCCGCACCTGTGTGCCACCTTGCCTCAAAAAAAAATGACAATATGGCATTCTGGCCATTCATGTAATGTACCTGGATGTACCTGGGAACTGGGGTCCGCAGTCAGCGGCTGCTCACATGGTGCCATGACAGGTCTACTCAGAAAAAAGATAGTCCAGACAAAATGACCATCCAAAACGCAACTCTAGCTCGAAGCTCTGCAACCTCAAACACCTACACCCTCAAAAACTCACGGAAATCCTTAACCACATAAACCTTGAATCTGAACCCCTAAACGCCTCGAAGCCCGAAAAGCCCTCAATACCGGAACCCCTCAATACTTGAAACCCTGAAGTGCTTTAGGAATGTGTCAGAGGCCGCGGCTGCCGCTGGTGCTTCGATGCCAGGGCACGCATCTCCTCTGCGAGCGCCTTGATGAGGGGGGAGATGAGGGTTTTGAGGAGCGGAGAAGAAAAGTCAAACTCCTGAAATAAAAATGCATAATGTTGTTGCATCGTCTCTATTACGTTCTAGCAGAATTTCAGGAGTTTAAGGTCGTGGCTTTAGGTTGCGCAGCTTAATTATTTAGATTGAAAGTATTTAGGAACTCAGCTTAAGGGCCCTAAGAATTCATTTCTGTTTTGAGATGTTGCCACTTGCATGGCCACGCGCGGCGCAAGGTAACCACCCTAGAGCTTTGGAAGTGGGCTTCCAACATGCAGCTGAGCGCCTCAGATAGGCTAATTACATAGCAGCCCCCTTGCTTAGCATGAACTGCCGTGAGACGGGCCACGCACTTACCTGTGGACTGGAGCTCCGCCCGCTCGGCTTGTATCTCAGGCACATTGGTTTGTCTGCATCCTTTTCGCTCGTCATTAACTTGCCCTCATGCAATCGCCAATTATTGTGGCTAGGCTAAATTTGTTGATCACTGGTGCTTCACATTTATCCCCAAAGGGATCAAAGCTGAGGATCAGGTCCAATGTTCGCAGAGCTTCTATCGTATAGCCTGTCTTGTTGCCATCATCCGGTCCATATCTGTTGTACACAGCTGTTGAGCTTCAACAGCTGCTCAATCTGCCACGCGGTCTGGCGGCACAGGGAGCGATTTCTCCCTCGGCGGAAGCCCAACCAATGACCATGCCATGGACATGAGGGCTTCCGCACATCAGCTGCTCACAAACATAGATCTGCACTGGAGAAGCATATCACTTTCACTTAGGAAACTTCATAATAGGTTTTCGGGTTTAGGCTTGGGGTCTGATAGTGCATGACAGAGCATATTCGACCTTGCAGGAGTCACGCGCCCCAAGGTTGACGACACATATTGGCATGCCGGATTTAGGGATGCAATACGAAACCATCTCTCCTTAGGAAATAACTTGAACTCTATTCCTCAACCCTGAAGCCCCGGACCCAAGCCCTCAAGACTTTGTACTGCGAGGTACCTCGGCGTCCATGCGGAGGCTGCCCTGCGCCGTGGGCGCCTTGCCAGTGCGGGACTGCCAGCCGCTAGCACAACAAACGTGAGTTAGTAGTGGGACCAACAGACTAGCTGCAACCGCCGTCGTCGCCGACATCTCGTCATCATCACCATCCTCATCATCATCATCATCATCATGATCTTCTTCTTCACGATCATCATCATCTTCATCGTGATCATCATCATTATCATCATCACCATCCTCCTCCTCATCATGATCATCATCATTACCATCGCCGCTTCTGACGCCGTCGTGATTGCTATGGTGTTCGCTGCCGCCGCAGTCGATGTAGTGGCAATCGTGGTTCCCGGTCGTCCCGGTGGTCGTCTACATCGTCGCCGTGTCAGCAATGCTGTTTCTCCGCAGTCCATGTTATCACAAACCAAGCCGTGGGATTGCTCTAGTTCTTTGGGCTGTGACATGCGGAGGTTGCAAGCTTCATGGAAAAGGCTTAACAACGCGTGGCGGTGGCTGAGTCTGTTCACGGCGCATGCCTGAAAGTGCAGGAGCATAAGCGCCATGGGGCCTTCAAACACTAAACAACGTAACTGTTGCACTGTTGCACCCTGAGACGCCTCAAGCAAAGCTGGAAAGCTTCTCCTAAAGGCCCCGAAGCCCAATTTCCGTAGTCTTTGCAGACACATTGCCCCATACCATGCGCAAAAATAATCCAGTCCGAATGGCTGCTGCTCGCAATTGAAGTTCCTTTGCAACTCAGAAATATTTGATTGAATTGCATTCTAGAGCACCAAAGCATACCAAAGCCAACCAAGGGCGTTGAAACCGGAGACACCCCAGAACAACGTAACCACTATATGTTCCATACAGGTTCGCTGCCGCTACAGTCTTTTCACAAAGTTTCACAGTGATTGTCTCATTGTCTCTGCACACTGCATGATCCGTCTCAAACGCCCGTGCAATCACCCTCTTCGGAACGCAAAGTCCGCTGCCTTCACCCAACGTCAGGCTGCACCACCGAAAAACGGACGTGAAAGGCAAAAGCCCAAATGGCTTGCGAGGGAGAACTGATAGGTATTCCAACTGCTACTACATTTCGGCCATGACTACTTGCTGGACCACTGAAGCCTTTATGAAAGGCACCAATACGGCACCAAGAACTTTGCGCTGAGGCCTTTGTTAATTTGCCACCGTTGAAGTGCATGCCGGGCTCTTAAGATAGCCAGTCACGCGGCCATGCAGATTCGTCTGCCACTCATGACCCCAAGCAAGCATGCCTGGTCATCCCTCCGCACAAAGGTAAGCGCTGGGAAAGTCTTGGTGTGGAGAACTAATCCTCTGCCTGCAAAGCCTCGTCTGGCGGAGTATACTGCACGAACTTGGAGACTCGACACCAATTTCCTTAATGCATTTGGGCCACGCCAGGAACATCTAGAAATTCTTGGCACTGCAAGGACCAGATCGTTGCAATGGCCTTTGTGGTTCGATGGTAGAAAAACCAGGACACAGCCCAAAAGATGAACATCCGACATGAATAGCACACTTAGACCGCACAAGGATCCTTCTTGAAGGATGCTAGTACGCCGATCTGACTACCGCCTGTAAGGCGCTGTCCTGTATGAGTATGATCTCTTACAAAGCTCTCGCAAAACGATTTGTCCATGTAAAATGTGTGTTTATCTACAGGACCCCTATATTATCTATGAAGGTCACCCCTAGAATCCCATGAGAATCCATGCACGAAACACTGTATATCCTTAATGTACCCATGGGTAAGCCTGGACAGAAGCAGGGGCAGAACTTTGAAGGCGGTCATCAACCGCCTTGGCCTGTACAACTTGAACAGTCGCTATGCAGTTTCAAGGGATCGTTTAGGGTAAGGTTTAAGTGTAGGGTTTCAGTTTTCGGGTTTAGGAGTCTAGGGTCTATAACTTAGCGTCTGGCTTCGGGGTTTTGAGCTTCAAAGAGCCCACCATGCCTGAAGTCAGCACTTGGGTGTTGATACCTACAGCTGTAAACTGAAAAGCTCCCTGCAGCAGCAGCAGCAGCAGCAGCAGCAGCAGGAGTTGTAGGTGTAGTTGCAGTAGTAATCAAAAGGGTGATGGCGGCAATAATCGCAGACGCGGCAAGACTAGTAGTAGCAGTAGTTTAGCATAGCAGTAGTAGCAAAAGGAGTAGTAGTGGCAGCAGCTGTAGTAGTAGGAGGGATAAATTGCCAAGCCTTGGCAAGCAGTCCCGCAAGTTCCAAGAACATGCTGGGGTCACAGTCTCCGCTGGGTCTGCCTGCTTGGTGGCAACCCTGCCGTCTCTGAGGGAGACATATGCCTTTTGACGTCCTATGATGTTTCTCACGGAATGCCATTCTCTGCACATTGGCACGCTGTGAGAATCCGGACTAGCACATGCCTATCTCATGCGTAAAGGGTGAATGTCCATGTGACATTCGTGCTTGGCGCTAAGCTTGTTCCGGTCGCGGTTCATAGCGAGGCGGAACCATACCAAGAGGCGCAGTCCAATCGCGCTCTGGGCATTCAGGATACATTCCTGGGCGCAGCCGAGGGCGAGGCCTCATTGGATAGCAGTTCGCGCCAGGCGTTGTGGACATGATGCAGTATGTCTTCGCCGCTTCTTCCAGCGGACACCCTGGTGGCAGCATTGGCTCAGCCAGGGAAGCAACGTTTCCACGCTTGACGACCACAACATCATACTTGGACGGGTGGAAAGCTTCCGAAAGCCTTGCCACGTCAGCTTGCGAGAAAAATGCCCAGGCCGACTTCTGAAGCACAACAGTGACATTGGGAGAGGCATCAACAATTGCCCATTGCCCATTATTCACCATGGCCCGAATACAGGCACCTCGTAGTTCTAGGGGCTCACAGCCTTCTCCAAAGTTGGCACCCACAGCATGCCCAGCGCCAATAGTAAGTCGCGACAAGACTACAGAATTTGAGGAACCTGTCTTTGCCAAGGCTTCAGCGCAAGCACTGACTGCTGCACTGTCAGCTAAGCCTGCTATGAGCACCCTAGGGTGGCTCTTGCCTCCCCCTCGCGGCGATGACGTGTGCTCCAGCAGCCTCCTGCACACGAAAGGCACATCGCCGGAAGTTCCCGCATTGGCATTGTCACCGAGGTCGCCAAATAGGACTTTCTGGCCCCTGTCGAAAGCCACATAAAGCTCTTGGACGGCTTCATTCCATGAAACAGTTGGAGAGTCTGAAGGATATGTGAAATCTGCCCGTCGATCCCAGTACCACTGTGCCAGTTCTTGAGCGAGGGCGCCATATGTTGAAGCTGCCTCCGTGGAACATGTCAGAACCACTGCAGAGCCAACGCGAGGAGTATCCTCGTGGCCATGGCCAACGAAGAAGGAAGCATCCAAAAGGCTATCCCGTGGCTTGACCGCATCGTTGACTGGACCGATCAGCTTCGTGAGCACGGGCGTGCGCCAGTCTGGAGGCTCAAGGTCTCGAAGCCACCGGTATAATGCGCGGCCATAGCCCTCGGTGGTAACAACCTTGTCGCCAGGCAGAATCACCGGAATTGTGATGATAACCACGGTGGGCAGGACTGAATTCTCAGGCTTCAAACAGTGCAGGAGCATTCGCAGAGCCTTTGTCTTCGTTTCCTCCATGTCATCATGTGGGAAGGTCTTGTACGCGGCAACCTACGTTATTAAAAAAAGATCTCAAGCTTAACACGTTCGGGCACATGCTGGCCAAAAACACACGACCAAGTTTGCCAACTAAAGTTAACAAGAAAGACCTCCAACTTCGTAGACTACTTAGACAAGACCCTTATATAAGTGGTAGGAACCCGAAGCTCAAATTGTGATGGAAGGACTTGATTCTAACGCTAAAAATTCTTGTCCTACCCCCAAGTGAATAAGCGATGTAAGTCAAGAAAACAAGAACCCAACCCCTCCACTCCCTGCGAAACAATCTGCTCAAAACGCTCCCGGCAGCAATGTCAAGGGCACCTGGGAGGTTGTCGTCGGGCAACTTTGCCCAAAGATAAGTCTAGCCCCTCATAAGCTGCCCAGGGTCTTGATGCAAAAAACAACTTTTCCATACGTGTGTAGGCAAGGCTTGAATAGGTTGGTATGGTAAACGGAGTAAAGGGTGTCAACATAAACAATTCAGTTTAAACACATCGTCGCAGCCCTCAGTCACGTGGGCTATGCTGGCAGTTGGTTGGGGGTTGCCCTAGGTTCCCCTTTGTTTCGGCTAGGTAGGATCAAATGCCGCTTAATCAGAACCCCAAAGGGAGTCTCAGCCAAGCGGCAATCCAAACGCACTCTGCATCCTTGCATCCACCCTTTGCATCGTAGCTTGCACGCAGCATCTACCCTCAACTCCTAAACCCCAACGCCCAAAAGTCCCATGAACAAATTGACCCTGAAGCTCTTCAACAAATCTCTGCAAACCATTACAAAGTCAAATTAATCCCCCCAAATCCCTATAACCCTGACACCCCGTAAGAAGCCCCGTTAACCTTCATATAATGAAACGCCCTATTTATTGCCTACAGATTTCCGGGTTGTACTGTACCTACGAAATTGTTACTAAACTTTGTAATGCAGAGTCCGAAATAAGTACTACCCATTTTAAGGTCTACTTGAGGTACCCTGTGCTAAAATCATACAAGGATCCTAGGAGCATAAGATTCCACATCATTCATGTTACTACACTATGTACGCATATGCGCTATAGTCTCAACTCCTACTATCCCCCTTATTTCCCCCAAAAGTGTACCCTGTATTCTCCCCTATATAAATTCCCTTTAAGGAGTGTAGACTGTAGACTCAGACAATGGCTCATATAGCTGTGGTTAGAGGCAAACCCCACTTGCGGTCCGAGGCACTACCCAGGCGCTCTGAGAAGTTGCCGTGCAAATCAAAAGATGCTGCGAGCAAGCCAACCTCAGGTTTAGGGTTTAGGGCTTTAGGGGTTTAGGGTTTATGGCTTTAGGGTTTAGGCTTTAGGGCTTAGGGCTTTAGGGTTTAGGGCTTTAAAGTTTAGGGTTTAGGGCATATGAGAGCTACAGTCAATATTCCCAGTTAATGGAAAATCAATGGAAAAGAAAAGGAAAACAACATGGATGGTACTGTTTAGGGCCTAGGACTACACTCAGTCAATATTCCCCATATAATCAATGGACATGGGTTCCTGATTAGGGACGATATAAGGGAGCGTCCCCACGTCAATAAGGGCCCCTTAACAAGGCTAATGCTGACCCTAGCTCAATTAAAGACCTCGGGGGTTGTCTGAGGACGTGTAGGGTCATATAGGGTTCTACAGGACCCAATATTACCCTAAAGCTGCCAATAGCCCGCAGCAGGTACGATTTGTAGACTCTAGGGTCCAAAGGAACTATTTGTACAGTAGACTTGGGCCTCAGGGTTAGGGTCCTTGAGCTACTGTCCTGTCCTTGAAGCACTGTGGGTGGGAAGATATGCTTTTGAGCCGTGACCTTTGCCTAAACTACTTTATTTGAGTTCATGATGTTTTTTGTTTCAACCAAATGAGGGCGTTATTCTTTCTGGGGCGGGACGAACAAAGAGTGACAATGATGAAGCTGGGCTGGCCGCAATTCTGAGGAGGGGGGGGGGCTTCTTAAGTGGATTTCAATTCTAGGGAAGAGGGATTCGAAGTCCCACCGAGAGCTTTTGTGGGTGTGCTTGGACACACAATGGGACCTCAACAGAGTCATCAGGCACTCGATTTACATGTGCTTGGAGCATGTGAGTGGGTAAGCAAAGAGCTCTGGGCACCTCTGTGCATCTTATGGTGCGGAGGTGCGTGGTTCAGGCAGACACCTTTGCGCTTGAGACTGGCCGCTGAAAGATTGAAGGAGTGAAGCACATGAAATGACTTGATGTACCCTAGAGTTTCACAAGGGTTTCCTTCCTCTTTTTTCTGAAACCATGTCCACAAAGTCACGAACAGATCACATGGCTCCGTGTCCCCTCTACAACCTACATCTTTCAGTAATGTTAAAGAGCAACGGGCACCGCATCTCTGACAGCTTCCGCTAGCTCCGCCTCAGGATCGTCACTGCCGGAGGCCCCCATGGCACCATGCAAATCAAGGCAGACACCGTCGATCTTACCTTTGCCGTTACGCGCAACAAGGAATAGGATATAATTAGGGAAGATTAATTAACGTCGCCTGGGGGCTACGTTTGGAATCTTAGACTCGAAGTCCTTGGATCAGGGTTAGGGCGTTCTTGAGGGGGCTTTAGGGTTCAGGGGAGCAGTATATGAGACTACCACTGGCAAAAGAACTGCCAGCCAGGATTGTACCGTCCGAGATTTCCTTCCCCAAGTTTACTGCTGTGCTATATCGTGAGCGTCTGAGTTGCTTCGTCCTGAGCCAAGCAATGCCTTCAACCCCATGGCCGCCTCCTTCTTCATTTGATTGAAGTCCTCTGCTGGCATCAAGCCACCACACCAGCCGCGGTACAAACATACAAACCTGATCTCCACATCTGCAAAGAGGTCCGGCTCTGCAGCCCGCAATCTCCTCACAAAGCCCGCCTGACGTTCGTCTTGCTCGTAGGCTTCCCCGTGCAGCACCTGGAAATCGCTCAGCCGTCTCGGCGCAGGGTTGAAAACATTAGACTCCAGAGCGAAGGATAGGATGGCAACAAATCGTTTGCTGCAGTCTGCTTGCTTCTGCTCAGTGCGAGGTCGATTCAGGGCTGCTTCCTCAAACGGTTTTGGAGAAAGGGCGCGACGCATGGCAGCTCTCATGGCTACTGGATGCTGTGGGGCCGAAAGCTGCCGTGTTGTAAGCCATCTGCATCCCAGGCGTTTCGGTAGGTTCGTGTCCAGCTGTGTATCACAAAATAGTCTGTAGTCCTGCGCAGAACAATCTGTGTTTGAGCTCCGTGATCCCCATAAAACATCGTACGTAATTCCTGTCCCCCAGAAAACTCTCCGACATCTACTGTATGATATTAACAACCTCCCTCTGTTCCAAGAACGGCTGTGCCTGCCGAGCCTCTGCTGTCTTCTATTCATGTGCCCGGAGCCGTGCTAGCCATGTTTCTCGGACTTAGAAATTTGTGCAAATCTAACTGGAGCTGTAGGTAGCATAAGTGCACCATGGGTATGCATAAGCTACATGACCGTATTCTGGATATTCACAACCGTACTTGTGCAACTACACGTTGCGCGTAACGTCAAAACGTGCGCAAAGAGGGGGCCCTAGTTCTAGCCCAACTACTGAGTATGAACATGTTTAGATGTTCTGGCTTTATTTGGCAAGTATGGAAACTACAAAAAAAATCATCCAGAAGCTTGGAGGTCGGCAGGTGCGGCCCCTTGACAACTTCAATCTCCAGACCCGTTTCAGACCCGATCAAAAACAAACCTGTACAGTTAAGCCCAGAGACGTGGTTCTCTTACCCATAACCCTACTCAGCACCGTACCCATCACTGCCCAACCCTCCCAACGTCCCACCACATTCCCTTGTATTATGTCCCGCACTCCTCCTATCATACATCATTCGAATCTCCTAGAAGATGGTCTGTAGTACTAATAAAAATAATGGGAATTATAGTAATAAAGATAGTTTCCATTTTCTTTTCCATTATCCCTATATAACCCCAATATGATTATAGTAAGAAGAATAAGAATCATAATAATAATAATAAGCCAATGAGGGTCTGTAAGACCCCACCTCCAGCTCCTTCACTCGCTGGCTCCACCTCAGTGCAGGGTTTAGGCGGCTTAGGGCTTAGGAGCCAGGGCTTAGCTTCAGGAATTTTTGTGTATTAATGGCTTGGGGTCTAGCGAACAAACGCATTTGAGGAAACACTTTCAAGTGCGAAAAGAGAAAGAGTGAGAGAAGGAACAACAACGCAATGAGATTCGACAGGTGATGAGTGGAAGGGTTCATAAGTCTAGACAAGGGATGATTTGAAATGCAAAGATTACTTGAAGCTTTAGATAAATGCGCTCTTAACTAAGAATTGTTAGTAGAAGCAAATATTCCAGTAATCCTATATTTTTCTTGGTGTGGTCTCTTGGTATAAGCTTATGTTCTCAGGCTGCTACATTGGTTTGGGGTGGGCATAGGTTAAGGCCTTAACTGCTGTAGGCACCTTTCCAAGAGCTCAGGCTTCTGGTGGATTCGACGCGTACACAAGGGATGTGCGAAAGGAGCGTGCCCCCAAATTAGTCCCCTGCTCTCACCCAAGTAACTGATCAAACACCATAGTTCTTTGAAGTGGCGAGGCAATCGTTTGTGTTAGGAGGCAGTTCAGAAGCT
This sequence comes from Symbiodinium pilosum, assembly GCA_905231905.1. NCBI lineage: Eukaryota > Dinophyceae > Suessiales > Symbiodiniaceae > Symbiodinium > Symbiodinium pilosum. The sequence continues at coordinate 38,627 of CAJNIZ010037891.1, forward strand.
TGTCTAAGCCTCCACGTTTTGGCCCTGAAGACTCCTTAGTTTTCTGACCTGCCAGCGGTCTCAAGGAAACCAAAGCTGTTGAAGGCTTGCAGGCTCCACCTGTTCAAGCTGAAGGCCTCATATTGTAGTATATTATGGGATACTGTAGCATATTCTAATAATTAAATTAACCGCAGCGTCGTGGTCCGTGCGAACTTTTTGGGGGGAGCCTCAAGACTCAAGAATGCAACCTACATTTGAGCCTTCCAAAACCAAACCGCTCCACGCTTTAAGGCAGCTCGTTCTAGGCCTTGAAACTTCCAAATCTCAAGCTGCCAGGTGTCAATGCTGCAGTGCTGAGTCCTTTACTGAATCGGGTGGAGCACACGCCTTTCAAATCCTAATTGAAAACTGCGGCTGCCTCTCCGAAAAGATGATGATGTCTGGCTTCACTAACTTATTGCAGGCTTGCACCAGTTGGGCCCAGGCCCAGACAGTTCATCAGCTCTATGCGTCGTAAAAGCGTCTTGTTCGTGAAAAACACCACAACATCTATACTATAAGTCTTCACCTTAGCCAGTGCGCCAACCGACCCATACACCCTAAACCCCATGACCCCCTACATGTGCATCATTAAGATCAGGTCCCACCTTAAGTATACTTAAGCTTGATGGGATGAAGACTAGACCGTTCGCAAACCGCGAATCTCGGGGGGAGCGAGAGGGAACAAGAGGAGGTTCCAGGGTGCTTAATTCTTCTTTTTGCTGATCCTGACCATAGCCCATGAGCTCCTCTTTGGTTGTTGGGAATATCAGCACCATTCTAGGCGGTGCAGTGCTGCAAGGAAACACTGTGGCAGATGTGGAATATGGCGGAGTGCAACGGCCTGTCAACCCTGAGTGAGATCCCGGCTGCGCAATCTCAGCCCGCCGGGTCTGGCAATGGATAAGGGGTGGCCAGGGGCCAGAAATCAAGCAGAAGGGGTCAGAATAGTTCACCCAATCAATACATGCCGTTAAGTCCAAAACTACTGAACATGAAACTTACTCCTAGCTACTACCCGATAATCCCAGTTTCCATTTCATCTTCCAATTGATTCTCCATTAAACCAGTTTTTGGGAAGATTGCGGCCTGCCCCAAGATTGGTTTTGGCGGTAGTTCTTATGGGGACAGGGGTTCGCGTATGCGCTAATGTGACAGTTTTCTCATGCTTAAAAAACACTGGTTTGGGTCGGAGATCTGAGGGTGTAGCTGCAAACGACGAGGAAGTAGCATTGGGGCCCTATGAGAAAATATTGCATCCCCGGAATTCTAACTGATAAACCAGGGGATCTTCAAATCCTGACGAGCGCTTCTAAAAGGGGCCACCTAATAATGAACTAGGGGGGCTGCCTTTAGGGGGAGATGATAAGGCATCCAAAGAAGTTATGGATCCACTTGATTTCCTAGGTGTTTATTGATTGTTGCTTTTAATATAGTTTCTACAAAGGATGTAGTAAGATTTAAACGTGAATTTCATTGACGTTGATTCGATTTTCGTTGGTTCCAAATAGGCTTTGTTTCTTTCTAATACAACCTTTACACAATTTGGATGAAATTTCCATAGATTCTGATTAGATTAGATTCCAACTGATCTTGACATGACTTGACATGATTCTAATTGGGTTTTAGATAGACTTCAATCCATGTTTGTATTGGTTTCAACTCGGTTTCAACTGATTTCAAGAGGTTGCTCATCAAATTCCACGTGTTCTTTAGATTCGATGTTACCAATTTTCGTGGCCTGGATTGCTTAATATTACAGGGGGTGTCCCTACAATTAGGGGAGGCGATAACTCTGGAGCATCCGAGTGCGTGTCTTTGGAAAAACCACATAAGTGTAAGGGCCTGGGAGCTTGAACAAAACAATGGGGTCTGGGGTTCACTATACACACGTACACAAGGATTATGAGATAGGGTTTAGTGTTTACAAGTTTTCAAGTTCAATTCTTGAGCTAAGTCGAAGCGGGCGCGTGTCTTGAATTTAGGATTGCAGGAGCTTACGGACATGAACCTTGCGCAAAACTAATGTGTGTGGGGGGGGCCAACGGACGTGGGATCCAGTACAAGTCTATCCCTGCGAACCTTACCAACGTCTGTATTTTCTGTTCATGCGCCGTGTGCGCAAAAGCATTGGGATAAGGAATGCCCGATGCGGTCTCATTCCAAGCTTGCATGCCAGGCGCTTATCGTGCATGAGCCCTGGAATGCCCTGGAACCCTGGCCGGGACCCTAGGAGTCCTTCTACCCAGCCATCTCCAAAGAACAGAGGTTGGTTGATGCCTGCTGCTGCGTGCGTAGCCCTGCGAGCTCAGCGTTCCGCCTTGGGGAAGTGGACAAGGCAATGGCCTTCTGATCCATGATGCTGCGCCAAGACAATGACCCTGGCTGCCATGAAAACCGGCTTCTCCTAGCCTACAGGGCCTTGCATGATTGAAGGCTCTCCCCATTCCTTCGAGCTCTCAAAAGGTGTTGCATGGCACAGCCCAGTTATGCAGGCACTGTGATCAAACGGCCCTCCTTTTGCACCCGCGGCCCAAATCATGCTTGGCCACGTGGAAGTCCTTCCTATTCTTCCTCCATCTCTGAGTCCGTATCCCAACTCTTCTGATTCTGCGAGGATGCTTGCTTAGCCTCCGGCTCTTCGATGCTTTCCATGAGAGCACCTTAGCAGCACTCAGGCACTCCAACGAAGGAGAACAGAATCTGTGCAACAACTAGCCTCTTGTAACGTTAACGAAATAATCTGCACCACACAGGAAACTGCAAATGGCATTCGCCTTCAGTCATGCTACTCTCATCTGTCAGGACTGCCCCCAGAACAGGCGTGACATATCTCGCAGCCCACTCCGTACCGAAACCATAAATTGATGAGCAGTGTATAACCCCAATACAACGCATTATAGGAATTTCCATTTCATTTTCCATCATCCCTATATTACCCCCCAAATACTATAGTAGTTTCCATTTTCTTTTCCATTATCCCTATTGTATAACCCTTATGTAGCCCCAATGTAATTACTATCCTACATACCCTCAGTTTCCATGTCATTTTCCGCTTGATTTTCCATTTGGTTTTCCATTCTTGAAGTAATATCCTTATTTGTAACCCCAATATAACCCTAACCCTAATCCTAAGCCCTATTCAAAGGCTCAGATTTTTTGCTTGGACATCACTTCTCAGGACCAAGCTTTGTCCAGCGGCGGAGGGGCTACATCAAAATGACTTGGGAATGATGGGGTTATATTGGGGCTATATAGGGTTAATCTTGGGATAATCGACAGTGAAATGGAAACTACTATTTACAGGGCTATATAGGGGTTATCTTCTGCAAGTTGCTGCCACCAAACGAGCAACAGCTAATGCCATAATAACCAAGGCTTGTCATCTCTGACGATGCCTTGCGTCTTGCATAAAAAGTACAGGGTAGTTTGGAAGATGTTCAACCCCCAATCTAAGGCACTTGTGGTATTATTCCCTATATGGTGTTATTCCCGATATAAACCACCATTTAGGGTGAGGTCGGGTGAGATCGCTTGAAATTGGCCCAACAATTATAAGGCTCCATTCAATATGTCGGTATCTGCCCTCTTCGGCTCCCCTGATTGCAGCCCTAAAGCCAAACCAAGGTCAGCTCAGGGCCCTATTTACTCAAATATGAAACCCTAGAGTCACCCCTTAAGTAGATAGAATATGGCTTTTGATATAAGATCCTCACTCATTTTCCCCATATTCTACCTACTTAAGGGGGACTAGACATAGCTCCTATATAAACTAGCCCTACTTCCCCTTCCATGTTCCATTCTTGTCCAATTGATTCTCGTTTATGAAGGAGTTACCAACATCCTTTTCTCATCCATACTTTTGCTATAGTATCCCGCCTAATCCCGACAGAATCTCCAATAATGTCTATGTTCCAAATGGGGATATCCTCGTATCAAAGAGAGCACGCCCAAACCTCATTTTCCATTTGACTCTCCATGATTCGCACCATATCCCTAAACCCTCGAAATCCCTATGTATCCCCTACATGACGTAGTAGTTTCCGGTTTCCTGTCTATCCCCTATACATCCTGATATCAAGAAAGCTGAGGGTCCAGCAGGCCTCTTCGTCCATGTCTCCAAGTTGCGATCTCCTTAAAGCTTTGGAATCATCTTAAGGAGGCCGAGGGTTTGATATAGGGCTCTGCCAGAGACTTGCAAAATGGAAACTACTATAGTATATTGGGGTTATATTGGGATAATGGAAAAGAAAATACAAACTATATGGGTTGTAAGGGTTATATGTTATGTAGGTATTATAGGGGGTATATTGGAGGCATGAGAGATAATGGAAAAGAAAATGGAAGCTACTGTTTGGGGTTTAGGGTTTAGGTATCAGGGCTTATGGGATTAGGCTAGAACCTGCCTTGAGGGTCAAAGGGTTTTAGGCTCAGGGTTTGAAGTTTCAGGGCTTGAAACTTAGGATATAGGGTTATATTGGGGGTATATAGGGATTATATAGGGATTATATAGGGATTATATAGGGCTCGTAGGGTTAAGAGCGCAGAATTTAGAGCATTTCTGACTTCTGTACTCTAGAGCACCACTGCTCCAGGAGGCTATGTAGCAATTCCGGGTGGAGGAGTGAATGTTTTCATGGCAATGTAAAATCAATAGAAGTCTCAAGATGTTCCTCCCCTTGGGTGCTCCATGAGGAAAGGGCGCCAGCTGACTTAACATTCCTGAGTTCTTGTCAAGACGGCCCAGCTTTTCCGCTGAAGTAACTTTTCTGCTTTAGCACCTTCCACGCTTCGATGCGCTCCAAGTGACCAAGCCGTAGATTATAAAAAGAAGCAAGTATGCGCCGGTTACATTAGGGTTCATCAAGGAAAACATTCCTTACGTTTGTGGGTAGTGAGGCAGGTAAGCACGTGCAGGGCAGGGACTTTCAATTCGGCTAACATCCCACAACTTCAACACCTACCTGGAGGCCTTATTATTATTCTACAAATTCTAAGTCAGCTAAAGCAAGTATGGACCCTGTAAGCTCCCCAAGCATGGCTATCATTGGTAGATTCCCCAAATAAGGGGACCAATATAGACCCCAAAATACTATAAGCCTTACCACGAAGACCCCTGAAGAGGTACCCATAATTTAGGGAATCCCCCAATTCTAACTAGGTGGCTGAGATCTACATTGGGCCTCCAAGTCCTAGCCCTGTAGTACCGTGTCAAGCAGCTGAGTCCCCACACCCATGAAATGAATCCGCGCATTTGGTGTGATCCGATCAGATCCGTACTTAGGGGACTTAAGGATCTTCTAAGAGTGCTATGACTACAGCATATACTGATCGCGAAGCCCAAGCCCTAAACCCTAGACCGTACATCCACATACATCCCGGAGGGCCGCATGTCATCATCACTTGCCTGTACATTTGATTCCCCGTTAAAATATTGGGCTCGACTTCCCCCTTCAAAACACAGCCACGTGGCATTTTTGCCTTGAGCATCGCATGGGACTCCTCCTCTTCCTTGGTCCTCGGAGCCGCCAACGGCTGCCTGTGTGGTGGTGTTTGACTTCGTTGACACTCGCATTCTTCTTGCCATGACTCTGGTCTCTGAGTGTGCTGCATGTCCTCCACCGTGCCCAGCCCCACAAACACTCTCAGACTACGGTCCACAAGCAAAGATGCGTACACAACACACCAATTGAGTTCATGAGAACGCGGGTGTTGCCAGGGTTCCCGTTCACAGCTCCATGGGCGCTCAATGGTTGGCATGCAGCATAAGACACTTTAGGTATTTCGCAGGACGTCACTAAGCAAATCCGCCTTCAGCCTCAGAGAGGAATTTATAGGCCCCTATTTCAGAGATCTTCCGACAACATGGGGCCTGCTGGCACACCTAGCGTGTCGGATTGCGTCATTCCCAGACGTATTCACGTGTTCGAGAGCATTGCGCAGGATGTTTATTGCACATGTTCTGCGGAACCGCTGTGCTACAGCATGACCATGCTGACACTCTAATTAAAGAACATGTGCGCTGGGCTTAAGGGGCAGCGGCCCACGGTTGCGGCAACAACCTAATCTTAACACCCTTATGGCAGGCAACCACGCAATGGATTACATCTGGCTTGAAAGCAGGCAAGCTTTCCGCAGTTCGCTTCTGTCTCCATCATTTCCCACCACAAAGCCCGAAACCTCAGCCTACATAATTATTGCTGTGACAGACAAACCCTGTCAAAGCCGTTCATGGTGATTCATCTCCTCACCGTCACCTCAAACATCTAAAAGGAAAAGATAACCGTCACATTCGGATTGGTCTCATTCTCATTAAATTGCTATCAGCCATTGCCTGTTGTTGCAACCTTACATACCCGTCAGTGCCCGTCAGGATTGCAAACTCTTGCTCCAATTCCTACCACCATTGCTGCTTGAGCGTGCTGTCATTTCTACAAGGGCCATTGGACAACCCGATGCCGCACCATACAAGTCCTGAAGCCAAGAACTAGATTTCCCATGAGCGACTGGGTCCGCGACTGCGTGTGTCGCCGCCGGATGCGCTCCCTCCACACTTGCCGCCTGGCATGTAAGAACAGAACCCGTTTCAACATATGCAAGTTGCAGCCCCAACAAGAGCATACATGAGCATACTGCTGTAAACAAAACGTTTACGACTCTAGAACCTGCACTACGAGCATCCCAGCTAGTTTCTACATGAACCCGATTACCCCTCCGAAGGTGCTGGGGGCACCAATATACCCTCCCAGCCCACTCCGAGCCCAACGTCCACCCAACCTTGCTGGTGCTGTGGGGGAGGGGCCATAAGAATCCCTGTATCTTCTTATTCAATTAAATACATGACCCCGTAACGATACCTTACTCCCCCCCTGCCCCTTAAGCACCAGTAAGCGACATCCTTGACCTACCCGATCAGTTGCCAAGTGCCAACTGCCTGCCAGCGCGAAGCACGCGAAGGCGACAATCTGCTTCGTTCTCCTCTCTGTCCTTAGCAGATGGTAGTGGTAGTTCTTCACAGTACCTGTCCCCGGAAGTGACGATAATATAAGGTTTCCGACAGACGCAGACACCTGAAGAACTGTCATCCAAGCCAACAATTCTTTCTGTTGATTCGAACCCTTTCCGTTCAAAGCTGCTTGCCATTCCAGACAACATGTTGCGTCACCAAGGCCAAACTGAGTCGCAAGAGTGCTGGCCCCCGCTTTTCATGGTTCAGGACATAGGAATTCCATTTTGGATATTTTGCGCACAGCACGGGCCATTTTTGTTTCCCAGTCGCACGAGTCTGAGTACGCTAGCACCTGCATCACTCCTTGTAACTCTGACATGGCAACAGGCGCTCTACAGCGCGGGCCCAGCAAGCGAAGTAATCTGGAAAGGGGAGTAGTGTATACCTGAAACCAGCTCATCTTTGTACAAGCTACCAACATCTAGAACCTAGACATGATCTTGAACCTTGAAATATCTTGAGTACCATCGCCTGGATGGAGCCCACAAAGCGATGATGCTACACCGGCTGCTAGAGGGCTTGGCAGAGCAAATGCTGCCATCACTAGGTCCACCTGCTGCCAACTCCTGGTGCTTCGCGCGCAGCGCTGGCCGGGTGCAAGAACATTACGGCCCTGCCAAACAGGACAGCAAGTGACTGGCAGTATTCGCGGCTGGACCAAGGCAGTAGGCATGCACGAGTACAGCTGGAAATGAAGCAAGGCAATTGCTATCACAGGAAGGTCTGACAGCACAGCAGCATTTCTCAAGTCTAGCCAGTCTAGCCATCCGGCCTTCATCGTACCTCTGGCCCTACGTCGTGGTAATGGTGGTGGAAACAGTGCTGCTGGTCGTCCAAGTTGTGGTGCTCGTGAAAGTAACGATCGTCGTTGTGGAAAACCTCAGCCGCGCTCAATGCACCTCATGGAAAGTGTTCTTCCTTAACACTTTTACGGCAACCAACAACTCGTTCTGACCAGGGGGGACTCAGCTGGAGCCTCAACGTGAGATGAATGATGGCATGTTGTGGAGAGAGAGCTAAAATTCCTCGCAATTAAGACCAAGCCACGCGAAGAGGGTAGTTGTCGGCATCGGGCTGGAAACCTCAGTCACAAATTTCTTGCAATGCCAGGCTTGTCCTACCAAAGGAGGCTTTCAGGGACTCTGCATGGCCCCTCTGCCATTCAACGCCCAGTAGGTTCAACAATCTCCTAGCTGCCTAGCTTCATAGATGCCAGTCCCATAGACCACAAACTCCAAAACACCACAACTCTGGCCCAAACCCTGCAGACCCCAAACCCTAGAAGTCCCAAGTCCCAAACCTTGAACACTGAAAATCCTCAAGCCATCCAAAATTCTTATACCAAGCCGAGCCCAGGGGCTGGCAAACCGCCGAAACCAGCAGCACTAGGGCCCGTCCTCCGCGGGCAAACGGGGATTTTGGGTTTGGGTTTTGTTTGTCCCCTCACTTGATCCAGCAATGAAGGGAAGATGACCAACTTGACTCCCGGCATGACTGCAGTTGACAATACATCCGCTGCTGTCTTGCTAAGCCTGCAGCCAGAACCCCTTAAGCCTACATGGTAGTTTCCATCAACAAGGAACTTCAATATAGACCCCAAAATATCCCAAAATATTATGACCCTTATAATGGGGACCCCCAAAATTATACCCCTAATGTTGGGAAACCCTAATCCCTATAATCCCCTAAATAAACTAAGTTCCCATTTCATTTTCCATTTTCTTTTCCATTTGATTCTCCATTATAGTAGGTACATCGAGACCCGCCCCTTAGCACGGCTCCAGGGGAAGGAGCCCCGGCCGAGGTGGGCGGGAGCATCCGTCAGTTCGGATGGCACTAGCTCCGTCTCCTTGCCAGAAGTAAGGTAGGGTTTAGGGTTTAGGGTTCTTCATCTTTATGTAGGGGATGTAGCGGGTTATATAGGGAGTATTATAGGGGTTATTGGGGAGGATGCTAGGAGTTTACATTATGGATCATATGGAAGTCTAACTGACTACGCCCGCCTGGAGTACCATATACAATCCAAGAGAAAATGCTGCCCATAGCATGGGCAATATCACTCTACAGGCCGCCTCTGCCGTGACTAAAGCTTGTGTTTCTTTCTGTCTTTAGACTGGTAGACTATGCAGGGATTTGGCTTCATTTAGCTGTAAGATCAAAGGCTTTGCACAGACACATCTCGAATAGGCACAGGTTTGCACAACTTTGCGCATTCCCTCAGTTGCCCTATCGTTTTCAAACCCTAGGTCAATACCACTACACCTTTTGCAAATGAGAACCGTCTTTGCACAGCCCCCTTTGGAATTCTGACCCTGCTTTGTCAGAGCAATCAGCAACCCTCAGCTCAACATCAAATGGCAGCCTTAAAATGCGCCGACTCACAAGATCCCCTAGGATACTAAGGAATTCGAAGGGGGCATCCAGAATTGTGTATCTCATACTGAATACGGCCCCTCTTATTTATGGAAACTAACATAAACCCTAAACTCCTAAACCCAACCTTGGCCCTGCCCTAAATCCCAAACCCTACCTAAACCCTAAACCGCGGGTATCATGGGTGCATAGGGGGGATCCCCAAGTCCAAGCTGGTCAGCCTGCGGTGCTCTTACAATCTTGGCTTCACCAGCCCAAGACCTCTGAATCATGGGCCATTCGTTTGACCATTATGGCATGCGTGGCAAGCGCTCCTACCCAGCTTCCCATTTGTTGATGGCACACGAAATCTATAACCGTTGCGAAATCCCCGTTCTATGCACAGTTTGCCCATCACTTGGGAGCATGCCAAAAAACAGCACCCCCAAAACCAACTTTAAACTTGAATCCCCACAGAGGTCTGCCTGGAACATCATCCTACACCCAAGGTCGCAGTCCCACGTTTGCAGGAAGTTGATCAAAATTCTGGTTCAGTGTGGAAACTAGTTTCCCCCATAGACCCCCAGGAACCCACAATAATTTCCCCACAGGACCTTTAGATCATCCCCCAGCGCTCAATAAACCCTATGAAGCTGTGCTGCTGCTAAGGAGCTTAAAAGTTACTATCATGGGGGAAGCATACAAAGTAGTGTGAATATATATATATATACCCATTATGGTAACTTAAGTTATGTTCCTTAACAGCAACCCATGAAACTCCAGCAGGTAGAGCCCAAGGCGCAACTCCGCGGCTTGTGAGGAGGTCCAGGTCTGCCTCTGAGGTGTGGAGTTCGAGGTTTCCAGGTTGAATTTTGGGTTTCCCTAAACCCTAAACCCTAAACCCTCATTAGGGTTTTCAGGTTGAATTTAGGGCTTGAGGTGGCCCTGAACCGGTGTTTCGGGCCGGTCCAGTTCCCTGGTAAGAAAGACCTGGACTTTCAGTGGCCTAGCCTCCCCCCAAAACTGATCTGGAACCTGGCATAGCCACCTACTAAAGGATGATAAGTCGTAGTCTACAAGGAGCTCTTTGTCAGGTTCCGTGTTAGTTTGGGGGAGAATATTGTCTAATTCTGTTGTTGTTCTGCTTTGGATGCCAGGCTTGAAGGAAGGAAGAAACCAAGTGTGCCAAGCCGAAACAATCAAAAACCTACAGCTCAAAGGCAACAATAATTTTCCAACGGCTCACCACCTCCCCCTAATCTAATATTAAACGTTCCCAATGTTTTATAGTAAGGGGGTGGGGGTGTCTGATATTAGGAGGATGGACCAATTGTCCCTCTAGTGCAGTTTGTTTACTTTAGACCCCCACCTCTCTCTAATTGCAGAACGTATACGTCCAAAGATTCCAGGGTGAACATTCAAAACCTGCTTCGTGGAAGCCTGGCTGACGGCGGCGCCGTTCGAAAGTAGCCTCGGCTCTTGAAATAAGAAGTCGTCCTCAGGCTGGTCTCCCGCCCGCTAATACTGGGTTGCTGTTGAGGAACTTAAATTAATTACTATCGATACAATTTTCTACATATGTAGTAATCAATATGGTTTCCCCAATATAGTCACTGAAGTTAAGTTCCTTATCAGCAACCCAGAATAATGACCACAAGATGTTGGCAACCATTCTGGTGTCCTCTCACTACACGACAAGTGCAGGCCCTTGCCTAACCTGAAGTCTGGGTGAACAAGGCTCCCCGACACTACTGTTACTGAGGCGAGCGGAGAAAGGAACTACGTCGTGGGGGTCTCTGGGTAGGGCTTCAACACTCGAAAGCAGAAGACAACAAGCTCTCGAGTCTGGGCCAGCACCATTTTGTCAACATTTATTGTTATCATGGGAACGTACAACGCTTTTCAGGTGAAGTTAGTATGCTTTCCAACTAGCTCATAACTTAGAAATCGCAAGAAGGGTCCCAACGCTTTGTAGTCTACCTCGCATTTTCATGGGCTTAAGTAAGGTTCGGTGATCTAGTTGGAAATAACTCTCCATTTTGTCGGATGTTGCGTGCGGACTTGGACCATCGACATGCCCTTCATAGACTGACCTCCCACATGCATCCTTCACTGTTGAGAACTCTTGAACCAGAGCATTCTCCATAGTATAACATGAATCTGGCCATCATGGGAAACAGCTCCTTTTCCGCTACAGCCTGAAGGCATAGGCTCATGGAGTGTGAGAGTACAAGCGCCCAAAATGTGAAGAAGGACACGTTTAGCTCTCTTTGGCTCCTTGTTTATGGCCTCTTAGCGCATGCTGCCCCCAAATCCCCTTAGATTCCGTTATGTTTCGCGTGGCAACTACAGAGTGTTCAATGAGCATATTCTAATGCCTTGGCCAAATCGGTGGCATCCAATCTCTGAAACAATTAGCATTGCTTCGGTACTCTTGGTGAAGCTGTCCAGAGACTTCCTGAATGTCTAGGAACCCTGCTACGATACTACTTGTCCTGCTGTTCAACTATGAGTACCTGCAGAAACAAGGTCCTTGGGTCTCTAATAAACCCTGTACAAGGCAGTAATGGTAGTAGGAGACTCGAAGCACTGAAACAAGCATCATAAGCTTGGCACACCCCTGCATGGAGTTGAGGAGCCAGTCGGAAGCATCAGTGTTGTTCAGAAGCAATGCCTGGGAGCCAAAATCCGTAGAACATGAAGGAATGCATGCCAGTATCCTCGCCTGATGCCTAAGTCTTACCAGGTAAAAGGCCCTCGGCTTATGCGTGATGGCGTGAGTATGCCACAGATATCCTCAGGACCTTAGGACCCTCTGTGGGCATGAGGTAGAAGAAAGTGGGATCATGTTTTCAAGCTCCTGGCGATGCCAGCATGGTCCAAGTAACCCGGGCTACTACTGTACTCATCCGTGTCATTGCCCTCTTGAATGCCAATGATGCACTTGTCACATCCAACGCAAAGCTGGCCACGTGTGTACCATGAAGAAAAATTCTGTGTTCTTTGCGGGCTTTTATTTGAGCACAATGCACCCGCAAGAATAACGGGACGGTTGGAAGGGCTTGGTCAATTGAAGGTCTGTTCCAGACGTACCTCGTGAATGTTCAAGTCATGAAGAATTGAAGCTTAACAGGTCAGATGAAGCTTTCATCGATGACACATCACGTACCAGGAACAGCCTGAACCCAGAAACTGCAAGCTCTCAAGTCAACTGAGGCCCGAAATACTCTGAACCTTGAGCGGCTGCCTGCATCAGTGCGGTGAAGCCGTCCGCGTCACGCGCTCCATCCAGGGTGGCACTGCTGGCACCACCGTACTGCAGGAGCACCTGAGGTCAAAGTGATGGATATCACAACCTCAACAATGACCCAACGCATGCAAAAGCCTGAACCTAACGTGCTTATTCAATAAGAGCCGAATGGCCAGGTCAAGGTGAAATTCGCGTTTAGAGCGCCAGTTGGATCTAAAAGTTTGAAAATCTTCACTTCTAATCCAAGGGCCTTTGTGCCGAACTTCAAAGAGAGCTACCAGGCCTGGGATTCTTTGCGGAAGAGGGAGGAACTTGAGGGATTTGCCTCTTGATCGGCAAGAAGCCAATGATCATCGCACATCGTCCTCACGACTTCTATCGACTCTATCGCGCGATTCTGACATAAAACATGCTCAAAAACTAGACTACAGCGATAAAGGGTCAAGGTCAAATCTTCCAATACATCTTCATCTCACACAGAATCCGATGAAGGCATGTAAGCACGTCTCCTTAAAACAGTCTACTCCATGTTCACCCTTAACTGCCCTTGATGAATTGCGGGGGGTTCCCAAAACAAAGGGCCCCTTCTTGGAAGAGTCTACCAATTGCTCCATCAACTTCTGGCCCCTCGAAGCCCAGTGACGTCAAGCAAAGAAACGTCGTCCAGCATGGCAGCCTCTGGGAGGTTCATGAGCATCACAAGTGTCACATCACATATGGGAGTTTCCCAAAACTCGGGGTCCCCATAATAAGGATTAGAGTAATTCAGGACTTATAGTGGGGTTCCCCTATTTTGGGAAACCCTCAAAGTACAATCATAATACTATGTTAGTATCAGCTTGCTCCATCCCAGCGTTAGCAGGCCAACTTGGCTTTTACAAATTTCGTGTTAATCACCATTTCCTCGTTATGCAGGAATGAGAGGGCTTGAGCTTAGGATTTCGGTCTTGGAGCCCACGGATTTCTCCAGCACCATCTCCAAAAACTGCAGTCGTGCGATTACTAGTGCTGAGGGCATAGGGCTGACGTAGATTCGATGGATTCTGCAGGGTGCACGATTCCTATCGCACAAGGCACAACGTAAAGAGACCCCGTACCTGTAGATGCATCTCATGGGTTTTGAACGGACTTTACGTCAAGGGTTGCTCATGTTATGTCCCTGTGGTATTTGTGTTGCTGTGATTATATATGGCTTGACGGGATTATATGAAATCTGGAACTTGCAACAAAAGCTGCGTATTCACCACCTGCGGGACACGTAAGGATTGCAATGCTTTGGAGGGCCAAGTTGACCAATCAGGGGCTTGTACTGAGGGGGTAGCAACAGGGCTGCACCCAGAAGCAACTCAAGGCGTAAAAGCGGAAACCCTGATAATGGTAATGGTAGTGCGCAATAGTAGTTCTCGCAAGTGTAGTAATCGTCATATTAATAATCAGAATATGAATAAACACTGCAACAGCCATCCACGTCTTTACTCTCCAGAGCTTCTCTTGCCGCGATAGGCGTTTTTAGAGGAACCGCATCATCAAAAGTGACGTCACATCTCCAACGCAATTCCGGGTGTTTATGGATCAAGGCTTTGGGTTTAGGGTGTAGGGTCAGCGGTTGAAGGTTTGGGGCTTGAACTCCCTTGCAGCAGAGCGTCTACAAATCCTACCAGAACATGAATGCATCTCTTGCGACAAGTTGTGCGCAATCTTTGGAATTTGCAAAGGGCCAGTAAACAACTATGGCTTTATGACCCGGTTCGATGTGTTGTCTCCACTACCAATGTGTTTGCTGAGTGCTGGCACCTTTGCAAAGCTGCGCAATTTAACACCAACCCCTCACTGATTCTTGAATCGGCCACTGTGCTGGAGGGACCCGACAGGCGATGGACTCTAGTCATCCAGTCTTCATAGAGTCTTCCAAACTGGAGGGGAAGAATATTTCAATAAAGCTCTGTGGATGCCCTCCCGACACGTGTCCCAGCTGAGGACTTGTCATTGTCACATGCAGCTTCCCAAACTACAAAATTGTTTCTGGGGCTTCTGATATGTGACTCAGTTGGTGACCCTCGGTATTGGCATAGTGTTAGATGATGAGGTATACTCACGTGGATGAAAGCTTTCAGTTTGGGAAGCTCGGGACGCAAAGTGGCCAGGGCCCTTCAAGGCATCGGCTCGCAGACGCAACAAATTTATGACGCACTGCGGCAGAAAGCCATGGGGGAGCTCCCAGCTACACTTAAATGAAGTTACTATGATAAGGAAACCCCATTGTTTGCTATGTACCCAGATTATGGTAACTTAAATTAAATAGCAAAACCCAAAATTTGAACAGTTCAACAAAACCTGATTCTTCCAGTCATATGAATCATAGCTCTTTATCCTGTTGCTTGGGCCCCATGCCACGCAGAATTGCAGCAGTCATGGGTGTTACATTTCGAGAACGGCATGATGGCAAAACTTGCCGTAAGCCCACTTAAAAGAACTGCCTGCCGCAGAAAATAGATTGAAATAACATGGGCTGAATTCTCCGAACTGGGACGCACGTGTGCCGACCTGCCTCACAGCAAATGGTGAAACAGCAATTGCTCACGCAATCCTTTTCGGTGGAGGCCCGGGCAGCAACCGTCTCTGGTGGAGCCACGCCCAGGGCTGCACAAAACTGTCAAGCATGGCTGGCGCCACAACGGCCAAGACAAGTCACCGCTCGAGATTCCGGTGCCATGAAAATCATGCAGTCACATGACCAGTTCAGAGCTTTCGGAGTGTATACACTTAGACATGAACGAAAGGCGGGAGCCCAATACCTGCAACTCATCCCCAATTCCTTCATGGCCCACTCTCAGCAGGACTCAGTCTATGGCCTTGAGCTGTGAACCATGCATGCCCGGCTTGACTACACAGGAATGTCCTGGCTAAGCAAGTAGCGGTAGCCTACTTGCTGTCAAGGCAGGCGCTTAAATTTAAGGAATGCAGGGTGCGTGAAGAGAGTGACATCTATACACAATCAGGAGCGGAGACTCTGCTGCCTTCAGGCGTCGCATTTGCACGGATCTGACCTTCCACGACCTTTGCTTCGCCGATCTCATTGCATGGTCTGCCGATCACGGGCTCTGTCCCGCTGGCGGCGGCCGTGTGCTGAAACTGCTTAAAGTCGGCCTTCTTGCGGAGATGACGGCACGCAACCACACCAAACGCCAGGGAGCATCCGGCCACCAAGGTCCCGACAAGGAGCAGCCAAAAGCCCACCTCGTCATGGGCTGCCTCCAACCATGGAACATCCACTTGTGGACAGCTGCTGAAGTCAAAGTGAGTGTTGGCCTCAAACATGCTGAGCGTGCCCTTCGTTGCTTCTAGCGTTAGGGACAACTTGGCTGCCTCCGTGTTTCCGCAGGTGAGGAGTGCAAAGTGCCAGTCCCTTGAGGCCGTGTTCTGCTGGATGTTGATGCGGAAGTTGAAGTATTTCAGTCCATCCCTTCCAAGCTCACGTGCCATGCTCGCTGCACTCAACTTCTCCTCACAAGACATCTGGCCCCAGGCATCCTTAACCGAGCCCCATCGATGCTCGCTCGCATCGTAGGCCACCAGCATGACGGGGTCATTTTCCTATGCTCGGTGCGCAGATCCCGCAAAAACTACACAATTTCAGACTTGTGTGTTCCTAGGTGGGTAGCCAAAGATGTCAAAGACCATATGAGCGACGACTTTTTTTCTATTGTTAATCCGTGTCCCCTGATCTCGTTCCCCTTAGAACGGAGGTGATTTCCTTGATGTCTTGAAATGCTGTGATCTCGTTCGGAATGGTGGAACATAAGCATAGCTCTGACTCATAATGGGAATTCGACCTATCTCGTTCGATCCGTGGTCCCTATCTAGTTCCCCTTTAGAACACTGGCTTTACAACAAAAATACCGACGCGGCTAGTCTTCCTCTGTCTTACATAGATAAATGCGGCAGCTCATATGACAAAAAAAGCATAAGGGTTTTTTCTCGGCTCCAGAGTCACTGAGCTGCCGGGTGCCTTCCCAGTCCTTGGCTGCAAACTGAAACCCTGAGCAGGAAAATCATGATTCTCCAGGATACTTACCAATACCATGCGTTGGGGATATTACCCCAATAGGGTAGAACCCTAGAATCAAATGAAAATGCAGATTGAACATGAAGTAACAACTAGGGTTCTATCGAGGTTTGTGGGATTTCCTAGCTCTTTCGTCTTTCGCCTCCTTCACTCGGAAACGGAGATTGACAATTACGACGGTATTTGAGCTAAGTGTAACTATGATCAACTATACTGTAGAAAGTGCGTCTCTGGCGGTCCCTGCATGGAGAGCAAGGCTACTTGTCGCGAAGTTATACCTGCAGTTCAGGCCATACCTTGCATACTTATGGTACTATTAACCATTAACATATCCTTGTATATTGATCCTGGGTTCCACGTGTGCGCGGAGCTCGGCTGCCGTGGTCCCCACCTCCGCCTGGGGGTTTCCAGAAATCAGGGATCCATTTTAGGGTTTAGACAAACCTTGCAAAGGCACCTGCGATGGTGGGGGTTTTGGCACTTAAGAATTAAAAAGGGTATCGTTTTCAAAGCACTTAAAAATAGATGGAAGCAAGATCCTGCTTTTGTGAAATACCCACCTGGCTAATGCAGAAGCCACCCAGATGGTAGGCGCTGTGATTCTGCAAGGTCACCTGTGGACGGACCCAAAGCATTGAAGATCTATTTTGGGCTTTGAGCCCCTGAACCCTACAGGTTATAAAGCTATGGGGGCTCCTTCCTTCATGTTGCTCGGAAGGCTTGAGACGATGAGAACCCTTGTATATGCGGGACAATTCAACCCCTTCGTCACAAGCTCCGTGGTGCCATTTGGCATGATGTTCAAGTAGTACTGATAAAGGGTCCTTTGGGTTGATAGAGATTGGCCTGACAGGGCGCCAACTTGAGAGTTGGGGAAGTGTGGCGAACAGGGTCGAGGCGTAAGCTGTCCAGGATTCGTGCGGTGGTAAGCCCTGTGTCGGCTGCATCAACCAAGGAGCGCGGCATGTGACATTGTTCAGATTTGCTTGCTGATTGGGCGCAAGTTGCGGCTTGGGGTTTACAGCTGGTAGTACTGTGTTCTTTGTGCCTTTTTTGGAACACAAAACTTGGACAAGCCGATGCATGTGAGAGTAGCTAGCAGGTGGAAATTTCCATGACTAGAGGTCCCCAATATGCCCCTATACACCATAGGAGCTCTCGAAAGAGGAAGCTCAAATTATTGGGACTTCAATCCCCAAGCATCCCTAACTACATGACCATATCCCCTACAACACTTTTAAAAAGGATCCCTACATGGTACTTCCCAAAATTCGAAGACCCCAATATCCTGCAATTAGTCCGCATTACACCGACCGCAAAAAGGTGCCCCCCAATTCGGAGACCCCTATAGATCCCCTATAACACTTCAACCGAGGGACCCCCATATTTATCCTGCGAAGATAGTTCTGCCAGGTTGCGGCGGCTTCAAGCTGAGCGTTGGAGGTGGTGAAGGAAGTCTCTGCTCTCACAGATGCCGATAGAGTGAGCCTGAGGTTTTGTGTTATACGTTATACGTATATAACATGTTGTATACTCTAGATCGGGCCCGCGTGAATGCCATGTCGGTTCTAGCTTCAGGGATTTTCAAGTTCCAAGGAGGTTACAGATGCTACCTTCTCGCACGCCAGCATACTCCAGCTGAGACTAACCATTACAAAGATTCCAAGCTCCCAAGTTCACCACTTACTGAAAATCCGAAAAACGCAGCGCAAAGTCGGGGGAAGAAAGTCATGGCTCTAACGCTTTCAGGCGGAATCGTCCTGCCTCTCATTCCCAGCTGAGGAGCACAAATGGCTGTGGCAGAACAGGCAAGAAATTCCAGACAACAAACTTGGTAGAGTTCAACTCTAACCCCTGAGCCTTAAACGGTTGCTCCACTGTTCTGCACTATCTTTTGCATTTGGCTCTCAATAATTAAGCCCTACCTTTCGAAGGACCAGCATCATAGCCTGACTTCTGGGCCTGCTTTCTGGAAGCCCCCATGTCGTGCTGCTGCTCATGGTGCTAGAAACAACATCAGACGCACACAATCACAAAGAAATGTAACAATCGGGGGCCGCGCCAGGCTCGCGGTCCCCTCATGTGAGTCCCCGCGTAATGCCAGTGGTTATAAGTATTTGGGGGATGTATAGGGGCACCATGCTTCTAGCGCATATCAAAGCAGGTGTCTTGGACTCTAGAAGAAGGGATTTGGAGGCCGAGAATCAGATAACTCACGTAACCCTTACAGGCTTTATCGGTAGCACTTATTCTGGCTTATGGGCTGCCCAAATTGATGATCAGAATGGGTTCCGAAAACGGAAGTACGCCAGGAGCACGCTCTATCATCGGAGGCCAAGATATGTCCTCACCCTAGCCTACGCAGCACATGCGCCAAGCGGGCGACAGGTATGCATGACATGTGTCCTCTGTCCGCCGTACAAGTACTCCTCAACCTTTCATTATAAGATTGCAGGGTGTGGGGGTATGTTGAATCCCCTGCCCAAACAAAATTAAGCTACGTGCAAGGCCTTGTGCAGCGGAGTCTTCCCATTGTGATCGATCATCGTCACATTCCCTGCTGCTTCCTTCAGGGTTAGATCTGCAGGGGCCCAAAAGACCGCTTAAACATCAGGATCTCTCTAGAACAGCTCATGACATGAATGCAACATCCTCCCTTGACATGCTCTTTGGGAACACTGTTTCAAGGACTCGTGTAGAGGGCTGTTGACACACGAAGAACAACAAGGACATCCAGATTTCGAGGTGACCTTGCAAGCATGCGCGCCTCTCTCCTATCTGGCTTTGCGCCTCCTTGCTAGTTCAGGTACTGCAGCCCCGACAAAATCGATTATGGTTGTTGCCGGCCCGAGACCCAACTGCTAGCTGCTAGCCCGACTCCCGGGACCCCGCTGCGACGCACGCGAAGGAGAGATAGGTCCTCTGCCGTGAGGTTGCCCAGCAGCAGTACCAGATCAGCAAGTGCCTGTACAGGCCCAAGTAATCAGTATGAGGACGACAATAGTAGGCATCGTGACGGAGACATGTGGTGCACAGGCGCCCTTATTTTGAATTGCATGCTAGGAGTTGTTTGCGAGATGGAGCACCCATCCCTTCTGAAGGACCTCCAGCTACAGGGCAAGTGGTCAGACAAAGATTGCTAAGCCGGGATCATGGACAATGTGCGAAGCCTCTTTCCCAGAGCCTACACCGTGTCGCAGCCGCAGCTGAACCCACAGGGCGGGAGGGTGGGAGACAAACAGCTGCACAGTAAACGGCGTGCTTCTGGGCTTGGCCACAAAATGCTCAAGTTTCAAGCAGCATGCAGCATGCTCACGTCAGCTGATTTCACCTGCTGCCATGTGGTGCACAAGTGCCCTCATTTTGAATGGCACGCCAGGAATTGTTTGCGAGATGGAGCACCCATCCTTTCTCATGGACCTCCAGCTACAGTCCAAACTGTGAAACGGAGATCCAGCTGAGCAATCTTCGTCTGACCAATTGCCGTTGCAAGTCCACACGTCAATTGACATGGACAATGCTCGAAGCCTCTTTCACGTTTCCGCCCTGGCTTTAGCCGTCCTTCAACAGAGTGGCAGCCGCATGCGCCAAAGTCGTTTGGTCATCAGAATCGCTTAAGATGAGCCACCATAGCGACTGCATCTTGCAAGTATACACGTGCTGAGGGAGTAGAGCTCCATCGCTAGCGCAGGAAGGTTCGCTCCATGCTCTGATGGGAGAGGATATCCCAAGTGGCTTGCCCTGTTCTTAATGAGTAAACATTCAGGCGATCATCGTCCAAAGAGACAGAACTGAGATGAACTGGGTAATTTCTTGAAGCACCAGCGAAAATGATCAGGACCACGACTTAGAAGCAGCTCACAGGATGCACGTCTGTGACAAGCCTTTGCTAGCCAATGGACCGCGATTTGACTGTTGATGACGACCATTTCCTCTTGTCCTGTGCGCTTGCCACCTTTGGTCAGTCCAAGGCGAAGCACCGTACGTCGGTGGTAGAAAGTGATGGCGCCCACGTGCAAATGATACAGCTCACCACTGTGCAGCATGCATGCCGTGGAAGCACACAAGCAGCCGTGCTGCCACGCATGGCAAGTTGACACCTACCGCAAGTCCTGCCACACAGTACCTAGCAGCATGAGCGGGCTCAACGGCAATACACGACTGGGTGGCTGAACGCTTTGCCATACTTTAATCAGTTTCCAGGCCTGTTTGAGTTTTCCCTGGCATTCCGGCATATAGTGCTGCAGCCCTGCCAGCCCATCACTGGCAAGTCCTTTACGTTGACCATCAGCGCAGAGAAACTCTACCCGTCAAACTGGGAAACACGCGAAAGAGCCAAGTCACAGTCTGCCAGCAGAGAGAGGAAAGCCAAAACTGCTGTGGCATACCTTTGGGTCATGCCTCTGGAGACCATTTGCTCTTTCAAAGTCAATGCGGGTCTGCGGGTCTCTGTCTTTCGTTCGCACTACGTCACTATAGGATGATTTCCAGTGTCAACGTAGGCAACCTGGTCCCCTTCTCGGGCGCTTGCTCCTCCATCTTGTGCGCAAAAGATACTCTCCCCGCTCGGACGCTTCACCGGTGTTGGCGACTTCGTCCTCCACTTCATCTCCTGAGTGGCCAGTCAGGCGGGGTAGGAGCACCACCATGCTCCTGACTCCCGGAATCCCTAAAAGCCTAGAAGGAACCTTTTCCAAGAGGGCCTCCGCCTTTGCCGTGCGAACCTGCCATCGACCTTGCGAACTCTGTCTCGCGGAGACTGGCACCTCCTCCAAGCAGGTCCTCCGGAGCAGCCGTATCGCCCATCGCCATCTCGGGACTCATATACAGGGCTTTAAGCCTCTGAATAAAAAGATCTCCAGCCAAGCCCACCCTGCCGCCAAGAATCAAGTCCAAGGCTAAAGCTAAGGTGCGCATCTCACGAACGGTGCTTGGGCGGGTAATTAAGGTGGATGACGGAGAGGAGGTACCTGACCACGGAGGAAAAGGGATCGGGAGCCACATCCCCCTCACAGAGCGCGGCCCCCACTTATTCACGCATGGCTTCCAGTCCTCGACGCAGAAGTAACCCAGGCTTATCCTAGGACAAAGTGCAAAGCTGACGCCGCTTGGCTGACAAAGAAGTAGAAGGCTCCGCCAGCTCATCCTCCTCGTCATCGTCGGCCTCATCCGAATCAGTCTCATGCCCCCAAGGCCATCACCTGGTCTGCTCGCACGTCGTGATAGAATCTTTCGAAGACCACTGACCACAGCATGAGCTTTGCCTTGCGCTTGGGCCCATGCAAGGTTGCCGGCGCCTGGGCCAGTCCCTCGCTTCTGCCCCGTCTTCTGGGGCCGGCAGTAGAGCATGCGAATCCTCTTTTTGGGATTGGGGCCGACTTTTGAACATGACCCGTTCGCCGACCCTCCTTCCGAGTGCAAGTGCTCACAGCCTTTCTGCACAAATGGTAGGTGTAGGTTGAAGGTAGTCCCCGAAACTCATCCAGTTGATCTATGTACGATAAAAATCATGCTCGGCCCCCACAGAATCAAGCTTAATGTGCGCTCCATTGTCATCCATGGGACAAAGAGGAGTTAGCTGGCTTATGGCATGCCCCAGTGGCTTTGAATCATCGTCCAAGGCCTCCAAGATGTACTCGTCAAAGCTACGGTATGCAACTTCGAAATCCCCGTCACTCAGCAGGGGCCCATGGTGCAAAAGTGGAATAGGAGGAGGCACACACGTCTCCGCCTGGACATCCACGGCCCACCTCAGAGGCTCCCTGGGCCACACCAGATCACCCCCACGGCTGCTACACTGTCCCTGGAAACAAACAGCTGACATTAAACGGCGTGCTTGTGGGCTAGTCCACAACATGCCCAAGTTTCATGCAGCATGCTCACGCCTGCTGATTTCACATGCTACCATCCACGGCACTCGCTGTTGTCGGATTTGTGCGGGTGAAGCTTCTTAATTCCCGCCAACCTTCACAATAATACTAATTACAACGCACCAAACAATATTTGCTCCCTAGTCAGGCACTGCAGTTTTTGGCTTTTACCTCATAATTATAGTGAATCATTTCGTACCCTGCCACATTCTGAGGCCTCTACACTATGTTGAGACACTCCAGCCTTGCCTGGGCCCGCACGGCCGTGCCACGGGGACCGCGGAGATCGATCAGCTGCCTTGGACTGAGTGTCAGTGCAAGATTGAGGGTTGGGAGCTGGAAAGGTTTGAGGGTTTAGGGTTGAATTGCGTTTCAACTCAAGGGTTGAAAGCCTGTCTCAATTGCAGCAGACAGGGCAGCGGCGGCAGGCGGCAGGAATCGATGGTTCAAGGTCGGTTGAGGGTCTAAGTTTCAAGCAGCACTTGACGTTTTAGGGTTTACTTTAGAGGGGGCTTAGCAGTTCAAGCGTGCTGATATGTCAGGTGGTAATGAGAACCATCAGGAAAAGAATGCTTGGCGTCTGTGCGGTCGGATCAGGGGCATTCTTGGGGCACCCACAGCAGTCCTTTCTCAGGTCCTAACTTCTCTGTGACCTGACGCAAATTTGCCAGGGGCTGAAAGGGCACAGACAAGATGCTCCACTCGATTTGCCGTAGATGTCCTGGAGACATCAGGCAATCTGGCAACATTGGTTCCCCTGATGAGAACTGCACAGCAACACTGAGTGGTCATCAATACCAGTCATTGATTGTTCAGCGGTCCATCACAGGAGCAACTCATGAACAATTCTGCAAAATTGAATCTGTTACCATTTTTGTTTCGAGGTGTATCTTAGTTGCAGTATCTGGACATCCCCCTAGGCAGGACAACTGATTTGTGAGACGTCACGCAGCGTCAATCTGCTTGTAAAAGACTGCGCATGCAAATGTCAGCTGGAACCAGGCCATCCCTGGATCACAATTGGGGGTTCTCATGTTGAAGGAATTGAAATTCCGTTGCGATCCCGCAGAAGACTTTTACAAATGAGTCTCTGAAAGCGGGCGGTTGTTTTGCTCAGGTCTGCACAAATCTGCCCCAAATGCAACATTCAGAGCGGACATCCTGCTGCCCTCATGACGCATGGCTTCTACTGGAACAGAATGTCACCTTAACCAGGTCAATGCGCTTTGAAGCAAGACTGGAGGCACGAGGAAATTCACGGTTCAACGGGCCTCTGAAATGAGTCGATGGAACACCCCAATTAACCTGGGACCGTAGCCCCTAAGCCTGAACCCAGTCCTGTCGGGTACTCTGCCATCCCCGGCTTTGTGGCAGTAGCTTTGCCGCTCAAACTGGTAGGGGCAGTTCTCCACCTGGATCCCCCAAACCTTAACCCCCCCTCCCGATAAGAAAGGGTCTCTAAAGGTGTAGACAGTAGGGTTGAGGGATGAGGGCAACATGTCCAACATTGGGTGATATCTATATGATAGTTTGCTTGGGGAACCTAGGGCACCAGAAGGGAAAAAGGCATATTGTAGAAGCTAGGCACGCATCCGGTGATGTTCGGGAAGGAGAAGTGAATCGTGGTGTTGTCCTGGCAGGGCTTTCTTCCAGTCACCTCACCCGAGGTATGAGAACAGCCCCCCCCCCCAGTTCATGAGGATTCCATGAATTTTCCCTCATTACCTCATTATGCAGAGGTAGGCCGTTGGAAACCCTTCTTAATAGTTGAACAGACAACAGTGATTATTGCGGGGAGCTGAGGGCCCGCGCCCTTCAAATGGATACAAAGGATGTTCTTCATGTTCTTCAGGTAATAGCTTGGAAAGGCGCTAGAGACAGAAGATCCATCCTTCAAGAAACTCATCAGATTCCATCTGAAGCGTCACGAAACACGCGAGACCTTTTCAGAAACGGCCGCTCAATCCCACGCAGCAGGTGCTTGTACATGTCAGTAATACTTTGAGGGAACATGAAGACCTTTTTTGAAGCCATGTTCCCGGTGTAGCAGGACTGGTTAGCCTGTCTCGACAACACAAGCCCGTATGGTCCTCAGGACACGCCTCTGGAGCGGCGCTGCCTGCGTGGACAGGTGGTAGGCACGGGTGAGGGGCTATGTATCAAGATTTCTCTTCATGTTCGAGCTTCTTTTCCATTTGTTGATTCTCCATTTGTGGGATAGTACCCCTAATCCCTATAGAGCCACTATATAATAAGCTTGAGGAATTTGCCCTGAATATATCGCGTGAGAAGGATCCTAGGTTCTAGAGGTTTGAGGATTAGGGGGTTAGCGCCGTTGGCCAACGCTGAGGCCTGAGCCATGCCTGGGACCGCTTATCCGCCATAACGCCATCTACCCTAGGATGGGCCCCCACCCACTTATCCTGACCACACAAGATAATGATAATACTATTAGGGCCCCTATATGTATTCATGTGTATATATATATAAATAATTCTAATATGCCACTATAAGTGGCGTAGCCCAACGTCCCTCTCTTCTTTCATAGGCTACATACCCACTTCGGAAGGCTATACCCACTCAGGAAGTCAGGAAGGAGCACTCTCACTCTCTCTCTCTTCTTCTATGGGTTCTGCAGAGCCCCCGGGCTAGGTCCCTAACCCTCGCACAATCGTGGTCAGTTTCCCAGGAGGACCGGAGTAAAAAAACATTTGGGTTGAGCTTTTGCAAAAGTTTCACTTACAAAGTCTCTCTTCTACTGGCTATGCTCACCCCCTAGGGGATGAGCTCGGGCTACGCCCCATAGCCGCGCAGGTCCTGTCGGTTTGGTCAATACAAGCGAGGACCAGGATATTGAGAATGGGGATCGCCCAAAACATGCCCCAGTCAGCGCTTACGTCCCCCAAATGCTGGCATCTCTTTCGGGCAATCCCTATTGACTTCTCCTCTACTCTAGCCCGCTGTGAAACTGATACCCTGGCTGGGAATCCGCATACCCCTGTCTGTATCCAGTTACCCTAGGATCATCAGCTTCAACTCTACCTCAGTCAGCGCTCCCTCTCCCTTTCCTCCCACATTCTCGCACTCCTGGCAACGATATGAGTGGCACAAGCCAGGACTCTGCATTGCACGTGAACTCCCTGTTCCCAGCAAGCGCTACCATGCTCCCTCGGAGAGTCAGCTCAACCATAATCATCACTCCCTTGAAGGTCACTGTCTGCTCGTTGCATGACGTACATCTTGTGCCCCGCTAGCCCATGACCAAATAGATACTTCAAAGCAAAGGTGTCTCCTTGATTGCCTCGAAAACTGACTGTGATCCTGATTACTGGGACCCCCCAAACCGAGGCCCCCAAAGTTTTATACACACCTTACACCCCAGTTCCTACATTCGGTATAGTCACCCAAATATTTTGGAAGCGCCCAGATCTCAGTTAGGAGACCAGGGCCCCCCAAACAACCCTGAACCTTCAGCCTTAGGTGGGACCACCCTTGCCCTCCTTCACTACGCACCGCAAAAACAAACAGGCCCTCACAAGCCTTAGCAAGCCCTGATCCCCGATAACCCCTAATAATAATAATTTGCCCATATATTTGGGGGCCCATAGTCCCATGAAGATAGAGGGGTTCCCTTTTACAGGATTATGTAGGGGTATATATGGGCTACAAGATAAGGATTATAAGGATATTACCCAAACACTGGAAAATCAAACGGAAGAATGGAATTACCATGGAGCTGAGATTCTGTATGGGTTCATGAGCAGTGTAACGCAGGGGCCTGATGAATTACCAATATCATGACGTGATCTACTTGAGGTACCTCATACCATAAATCTACATTGATTTTGGTACCACAATGCTGGTAATTATTCAGGCTTCTACATTCCATCTCAGTTCAGAGGGTCGAGACACTTTTGTAAGGGCCCCTTTTACCCAACATCCAGGGAGGGCGGGTGAAAACAAGGCAGCTTAGTTCGTGCCACTGCGGTTACAATGTCCTGGCTCTCAAAACTTTCCAGACCATGGTTGAGCGTCCAGGGAGTCCAGGGGTTCCATGGAAATCTTTTGCAGCAAGAAATGCATACGTATAAAAGAATGTATAAACTACGTACATGCGCAAATACTGAAACTACACCCCCCCCAAGCGAACATGGAACTACGTTCGGTCGGCAGCAAGAACCCCTAAACTAAGCAACTTAAAAGCTCTACACCCAAAGCTCTCAAAGCATTAAGCTACTACCAGTCTGGAAAACCCTGGTCACTCCTGCGAGCAACCGCTAAAAGCCATGAGCACATTCCCTTCTCATCACCATCACCAACACCACCGTCGCCGCCATCAGCAAAAGTGCTAAAGGCGGGGCACTGTCGCGTCGATCCCGCCCATCAATTGTTCTAGCATTATCGTTGCTGCGCAGTAGCTGGTTTGAAAATATAGCTGCGTTACGACAAGTGGTGCTTGGAGGACACTGACGCTATAATACCTAATTACTGCCGCCAATGCCCGGAAGCCGAGCCCTAGTCCCAACTCCCCACCCCAAACCCCAAATCAGTTGCAACAGAAATGGGTCATTGTTGACCAGAACTCCTAGTTTCTATTTTATTGCCTCCAACCCAGCAGGAGACACAAAGTCATATTTCACCAGACTCCCAATACGGAATTAGAGAATGGACCCGAGCCTGCTACAGAGCTGCCATCTGGTTCGCGAGCCGCAGCCGATTGGTCAAAGTCCTCGAATGATGTGTTGGGGGTCTTACATATTGCTCGTCGTCCCATGGTAGCGTCGAATTTCACGAGCAAGTATTTAGCAACTAGACGCAGAGCGAAACTATCTGAAATCAGCTTAAACCTACGGCTGTCTCACCTCCTACTCAAAATGGCCTTGCCCACGAACCCAAACCCTAAATTAAAGCCCGTAAATGTCTCTATACTCCCAATGAACCTGAACTTCCCCCGCCCCCAGGCCGGCGTAGCTGGCTCGGCGCACTTGAAGCCGGTGGGACAAGCCTCAATCTGGCGACGTGAAAAGAATTTCAGGATTTTGTATAAGAACCAGGATTTGGGGTGAGGTCGGGTAAGGTTGTTATAATTCTGCCAGTTAATGTTTGAAGGCTCGGGCTTTGCAATCTGCTGACCTAAGCTGATCTGTAGGACCCATGGCTGTTACCCGAAGATTCTACACGATTACACAGGAACAAGCAATATTCATAATGCTAAGAATATTCATAATCCCAGTATAACCTTAGATAGCTCTATAATTCTCTAATGGTTTAATGCCGCGGCATGGTCAAGAATTTGCACAGTGATGGCAAAGATAAAGATCAAAACCATCACCTACAGATCATAATAGCAGGTTGCCAATAATTGAGAATCCAACGGACAAGAGCTTGGAAAATCATCGAAACTGGGCTGCTATGTAGAGTTCGCTAGAGGGATTCATAACGTTTCGTATTAGGAGACATTAGGTAACCCCAACCCTGCCATGTGTGATACTGCTGCGTCTTGCTCTTCAAGCTCTTCTTGTCATCCATACACACCACCGACTGACATGGCAAGCCATGTAGTCAGGTAGGTGACCTAAGCGTGAATCGAAACCTGTACCCTCCCAGGTGGTTCGACCTAAAACAAAGTGATTGCATTATGCCAGGTAGAATCTTTTAGGATCCCACTGCTGAGGAGCACTCAAAAAATGTAAATAGAGTTCATATATGTGGCATATAGCGGCTATTCACATCATTAAGGAAAATCCTGAAGAGCAGCCAGGTGGCTTCACATTCATCCTCTGCCTGCCGCGCTGCAAACCAGTCACTACACGTTTCAGGGTTTATAGAGGCATCTGGGAGTTTTCCCTGAGCAGGAGCCTCAAACAAACTCGAAAATACGATGATCCTCATTGCAACCTACTTTCTGCAACCTCGATGTCCCAATCTATAAACTAAAGTTCATGCTTTCTACGTAATCTCATGGACATGGGTTCCTTATTAGGGAATATCTTAGGGACTAAACTACTATGTCCACTGTTCAAAATCCTTTAACAAGGCTAATATGGACAGTAGCTCATATAACTCCAACCCAGACCCTACATGCTCCTATACAACCCTTACATAGACATAGCCCATATTCCATGATCTTTTCTGGAAACGCCCAAATAGAGAAAACAACAAGAAACAGAGAGAAGAGAAGCCAGAGAAGCCAGCCAGTCTAAGCAACCCAACCCCTGATTAAGCAGTAACAGTCCTCTGGGAGCCCCCCCAAACAAGTTTGCCCTCTACTTGTTTAGTGGGGGGTATTTAATATTAAGAACCCCCCCCCACTAGCACCATTTAGTACCCTAGCAACGTGCACAAGTATTCCTATATATTCCCTGTATCATCTCAATAACCCGACACCCTAAACCCTAACCCCTCGGGGCCTTGGCTAGGCCTATGGAGAAGGTCCCTGCAGGGCACTGCGTAGGGCGGATGCTGGCCTAAGCAAAGATGGGAGGCTGTCAAAAACCTGGCCCCTTTAAAGCTTTAGGGTTTAGGGTCTATGCAGGGTAAAGCTTTAAAGGGGATCTACGGGATTTCTGGCGGCATGTCAGGAGATACAGGGACTAGTTACGGTAGCATGCATGTGGGAAGCTGACGGCAGCAGTTAAAAAGTTGAAAACACTAGACATTCCCACAGGGAAGCCCTAAACCCTAAACCCCGGGCTCAGGCCGCTACCCTAAGTATCAGGGGCGTATTATACTGGGGACCCCAAAAGGGACCGCAACATGGCAAAATTGAATGTCTAGGATGACGTGCAGTGTGGCGTTTTTGTGTTTATAAGTTTAGCACCGCATAAAAATGTCAAAAAGATGCAGATTGCCTGCAGACTTTAACGGTTAGGGCTATGGTAGATTTGAGGGGGACCAAACTGTGCTGACAAAATCGCAGTAACGCATTTATCCTACGTGGTGTACGTATAACCAGTGTTTGGGGGGGTGTCTCGGATGCGCTACTTGTCATGCGGGCTCGCCCTTGCACGAGCGGGTGACGAAAGTGGAATGGCTTCCACATGCTGCACGTGCCCATAGCAGTGGCAGTCCGATGACAGAGGGGAAGGTCCAAGCTTGTATGCCTAAGATGGGGAAGCAAAGGGTTGGACGAGTCTACCTTCTGAAGCCAATGACAAACACACTATAAAGATTTTGTCCACTTGTATCGGCCAGCGGCAGCGCATACAAAATGCATAGAACATGAAGGATTTCAAAACTTCATAACGTTTCTTCCATGGCCAGCTTGATGAAGAGTTTCTGTTTGTGCTTCACCGGCCGTCCTCTTGCGCGTCAGTAACTCCTCATGCAAAAGGACTTGTCCCCTCAAAATCCTTACATATCTGAATCGCAAAGCTCTCTCCCAAGTCGTAAACAACAATGATAAGCCCAGAAGCATTGGGACAGAAGGCCGATGCTGGGCACGGAGCACAGTCTGTGTCACCGACCTCGGGTATGAAGAGACGCCATGTGAGGGGGATGTGCGCGGAATAGAATTCGTGGCAAGCTATTATGCGTGCCAGTAGCATCTTTGCAAATTCATGGGGGTGCCCGATGCCTCCAAAAAAGATAGCGGTCCTCATCACAAAGGCCCCACAGAAGTGTCATATTGGCAAATTATTTTGAGAAGCACTGCAGAGCTGCATGTACACCAGCCCGCCTCAAAACATCCAAGGTGCTCCGGATACAGTGATATCCACCCAACCCGCGGGCAAGAAAGTGCCCGAATAGGAACCTCAGCCAAACATTAGCTTATGGATCTCTATCATCATAAAGAATATGGCACGTTTTGGGGAGCCCCAGATTCTTGGAACTGACTCTACACACATACATGCATGCAAACACACACCTGCATACCTACCTACACACCTACATACACACATGCCCGCATACACAGGCTCTTCAGCGTCAACAACTTCAGGTCTGGAGATAGAATAGAACCAGAATAGAATGGGGGTTTTGAATTCACGTTCCGTTTCGGGTACCCTCATAAAAACATTAGGAGCCGTATTCTTGTGCGGACGAAAAGAGAACCTTGATGTTGACAACCTACCATGTAAGAATCAAGAGCCGCATGGTACCATGACAGGGAAGTGGCATCAAATGGGCTGAAGCTAGCACGAATGACGACTAGAATCAAGCAGCCTTCCTTGTTGCTTCACGAGGAGCCCCCAGACCACCCAAAGAATCAAGCCCGCAAAGTTCTGAAATTTCTCACAGGGGCAAGCAAAACACACGCCTGCAGACAAGCTTTGTAGGCCATACCCTTACAATACGGAGTACACAGCAGAAGGCGAAATGCAAGGCGGCCTTGTATGAGCGATCATAGTCTCGTTGGACTAGTTCTGAAACTCCGAGAAATTGCGTCGGATGGCAGGATTTGGAGACAACAAGTACTTAACAACATGTCCTGTGAGGTCTTGACTTCTGATCAACGAGGAGCCGTTCCCTGCAATGCCAGTGGCGTTGCCGTAGCTGCTTGCCGGACACTCCAGCGGGGACACCTTTGAAGGTTTGCAGATTAGCCTGTTTTCAAGCTGGTCTGCAGATACCGGTGACATGTCCAGAAGGTTTTCCTAGCAAGAGAGGCGCAAACAGCCCACGCAAGCGGCGTCCTGTAAAAATGTAACCATGGTCAGTCATGCAGAAGGAACACCCTAGAGCTCAGTTGAAAGGACAATGAATAAAAGCGGAAGGAATTCTTTGCTCTATCTATTTGCGTCATCTGCCAGGCTTCCCCCAATCTCACTCAGACCCCTGGCCAGCACAACCAAAACCATCAGGCATGCTGACTCGAACTTGGAACTTTGTGGTGTAACAGCGAGCCTAAGAGCGCACTCAGCTTGGCCTGGCTCGGCTAAGGCAGGCTTAGTACTCCCGACATCCATGCACTGTGTAGGGGATAGGATATTTTACAAGCAGTTTAAATTTCTGGTTGATTAAGGATGGCTCTATCCCAAGAATTAGGTCGTTAAGTATTCGGAGGCCCTACAAACTGGGCATGGCTACATGTGGGGGGCCTAGGGCCTCGGCAGGAACCTTGCAACAACCGCCAGGTGTGAGGGCGAGCTGCCGTGCCCATCTGGCAGTAGTGGCCCAGTGTGCAGTTGTTGCAGTCCTCCCGACTTAGGGTCTCTCATTCCTGGTATTCTGTGATATAGAATATCGACTGCTTTGTAATTAATTTGTTGCAGTATTGAGCTTTATAAGGGCTTGCCTGCGCTCCATGTGCCCCTGAGAGGTCTGAGAAGGCTTACGAAGGTAAAATCACTATTTAGGGGAGCACGCATGCTAGCGTTGCGCCTCCATGGTTATATACCCCAATGCACCCCTGATTTTTTCAGCTCCCATATGGCTTTTTGGGCTTCCATGCAAACAAGCATCTCTAACGTGAAGGCCCGTCTGGGGAGCAAAGCCAACTCGAAGCTGCGGTTTAAGGAGTTGGGTGAAAGGGAAAACTGCAAACCTCACCATAGCTAGCCTCGTGAGTTTGAACATACTGGTGGATCGTAGGGAATAGAGGAATCCATCCTATAATAGCCCCTAAACAATGAAGTTGCAGCTTCCACTTCTTGCCGGCCTTCATTCACTACTAGCAATCAACACCTCAACCCTAAACCCTCGATACGCCTGTAAGGCCCAATGTCCATGTCATGTTCCTTTTGCTTTTCCATTTGATCCTCCTTTATTGCGGGTGCTATCCCTATACTCCCTGTATATAGACCCCCTAAATCCAGATCCCAATCAATTTTCGATTTCATCCCTTCGATTTAATTCTACCCCGACTCCCGAAACCTTGTTTCTTCCTAGAAAATGCTATTGAAATAACCCCTACATAATCCCTATAGAGCCCGTTACGGCTTGGAGAAGACTGCAGCTTCGGTCCACATCGGATGTCATGCCCGGGAAGGATGTAAAAGTACCAGGAGCGCAGGGCACAGGACGACCTGTGGCCTGCAGCACGAATATTCGCGCGTGGGGGAGAATAGGGTGATATAGGGAGAAGTGGAAATGAACATAGAAACTACTCTGTAGGGTTTAGGGTTTCGTGATTTAGGGAGTTCCTGAACACATCGGTACATACTGTTGGAGGGCTCCAAAAAGTGGGATGCCAGGTATAGGGTTCAGGGTAGTGCGCCGATGAGGGAGACTCAGATGGAAAAGAGACATGACATGGAAACCGTGATTCTCTAGCGGTGAAGGCTAATATGGGGTTCCCTGAAATTGGGTGGCTTTTTTTGGGAATCTTTGCAGTAAGTAATATGGTGGGCTTTATGTCAGGGGCCCTTTTTCCATGGAAACAAACACATTGCGTTTGACTATAAACACCAGTGCTCATCTGCGCCAGCGTCCTAAATTCCGGATTCGCAGGCAAGGGGCCGACGGGCAGTAGTGGCCGGCAGGGCAGAGATTGCCTGGGTTAAGGGGTTTAGGGCTTGTGTGTCTTTATGTGAGCTGAATTGGCCAAATGGGAGGCATGGATTTTGCGTGTACATAATGCAAGGCTTGATCTAGATGCATGGGAGCATGGTCAATTCGATAAGAACTTGGTGGGCTTGGTGTCTGTGTAATGCCGATAGATGCCATGATGTGAGTTCAGTGCCTCGAGAACGCAGGGAGGATGACTGTAGTTAGAGAACTGGTGGCAGCAAAAACAAGAAGACATTATTAACTGTTGAGAGTTTCAGGGGTCAGGGTGCACAGGGTGCCCCTGCGAAAACTATTCAAAGCATAGTCCTCAACCTCGATGAACTTCACCAATCATCCAAGCCCAGGAACAGAATTGACCGGCGTGAGGGTGGAAGAAAGTCCCTATATCAGGGGAAATCGTGCTTTTAGGCACATAGGGAAAACGCCGCTTTGTGGAAATAGGAAGTACCCACATGGATATCAAGCAGCGTTAAGATTCTAGGGTAAAGTCGGAAAAAGACGTGGAGCCTGCTGATTCGAGCGCCGAAATTTCAACCCCAAGCCCCAAACCCTGAATCTGCGAACAAGCCAGCTGCAGTCCCCGGTGTTCGAAGACCCAGAAGTGATGGAATAGGTGCCTCGCAGGCTGTCCAGGTCATGACTTGGATGCGGTTCAATATCCTTAAGTATTTCTCTTCCTTGCTAGTTCTGCACCAGCATAAGACATCTTTTCTCTCCAGACATTGCTTACACTTGGGGTATATGCCCAACATCGATGTTTCTGCTCCTGTCAATTTGATCCAGCTGACGCGTGCCCCAAATTAGGAGCACATGCCCAAGTAAAAAGGGGTGAGGCGCAGTCTTTTGAGGGCATCTCTGTCTTGCACATGGAGGCTGTGGTGATTAATCCGGAACACCAAGAAGCCTGTGACATGGTCCCAAATAATGGGAGTTGAAAAACAATGCTCAGCGCTCACATTCCAGAATAGGCCCCAAACCATCAGCATCTTCGGTAGTATCCGGACGCGGAGCTTTGGGATTAAGGCTTGGACCCTGCTTTCCATCTGTACCTGTAGATTGCATCCAGCCATGGCATGACTGCTATGGAAACCGCCTTTCAAAGGACTGTAATCTTTGAAAGCCCCTCTACTTACTGAAGGAAGTACGTTGTGTAAGGATTAAATAGGCCTAGGGCTTATATGGCCCGTGTTAGTTTGGGTGAGTGTAGTTGTTCCCTCCTTGCCCTCGCAAACTGGTTGTTTGCCGTACTGAAGTGGATCCCCTAAAAGATCCCTGGCAATATGGCAACTCTATGTGCTTTTCCATCCACCAAGCTGTAACACCTTCCATGTTCTTTTGTTTCTGTCCAGGAGCTCAACTAGGTCTATCTATATAAACACCAAGCTTCCATGTGGTGTTCCGTTTCCCATCTACTTGTCCATTATAATTGGGTTCTGGGTGTCCTAACTCGCTGTAACGCTTTTTAGCCCTATATACCTCCAGTTACCCAAAGTACCAGACGGTAGTTTCCATGTTCTTGTCCGTTCCTTTCTTATCCCCTGCCCCCGGAGATTAAAACCTCCGGCTTCATTGAAATTAAACATGTTTCCTATATGTTCTAGTATACGACAATGGGGGTTTGATGCTAGGAAGGTGATCAATTATCCCCATAAAACAATATCTAACCTAAGTCCATGTCATGTTCCATTTTCTCTGCCATTCAATTTTACTTTACTTGGGTAATTTTACCCTAAACCCGATATACTTCCTTATAATGGAGGGGATTAAGAACCAGCAAGTAAGCCCCGGCGAACCTGCTGGGCAAGCTTCGCAAAGCGTCGAACCCGCATAGCCTCAATGCTGCGGCGATCAAGAAAACAAGCAGAGGCTAAAGGGATTCGCGCTTGAAGGAATGGAAAAGATAACGGAAGCTACATACGTACATGCGTACGTACATACATACATACACACACATACACACATACATACATATACACACACACAAAGACACCCACACACCCACACCCACACANNACCCGCGCGCACACACACACACACAGACACACATGTCGTTTAGGGTTTACGGGTTTAATTGGGGTCTAGATGAGTGAGGGGGTACACGATCTAGGGTTCAGGAAGAGCCCATCACTTGCACTGTGGCAGTCTGCCTCCCTACGCAATTTCCGGCCACAAAATCAGGCTATCGTCAACAGCGTCAACAAGCAATCTAGGTTCTTGAACGTGTTGCCGCACGAAGGAAACGTTCCAAGTGAGACGCCCAAGCTTACACCACAGCACAGCACAATGAAAATGGTCCGGCTCAAGACCCTGTATCTGAGTAACAAGCAATTT
Organism: Symbiodinium pilosum; assembly: GCA_905231905.1. Classification (NCBI taxonomy): domain Eukaryota; class Dinophyceae; order Suessiales; family Symbiodiniaceae; genus Symbiodinium; species Symbiodinium pilosum. The sequence continues at coordinate 73,975 of CAJNIZ010037891.1, forward strand.
CATGCTACCTCTCCCATACACCTCCCCCCGCAGCGCAGCAAGGGGCTGTTGAAGTAGCCCGGTGGGCAGAAGTCACAATCTTCCAGCGTTGCGGCGCCCGTGATGTTCTTGAAGCCTCATAAATGAATAAAGAAGGGCAAATTCTTGAGGAATGGCTGGACTGATTGTCTTTTGGGCAGACAGCTGATTCTTCTTCTAAACCAACCCTTCAGTCACCATCAATCACCCCAACTACATCACATGTGCTTGCTGCATGCTTACATCGAAACACACTTGCAAAGAATGCGGGTTTGTGCTCACCAACAAAACAGCCAATCCAAATTGGGATGCTGGAAGTGCTAGCGATGCAAAAAAATCCAAACACGCATTCTGAGCTGAGGCCCTCTGAAACCTTGTTCCTGTGCTCTACAGCATATCTTCTTTGACACTAAGCCGGTGCCGACCCTGAGTAGCTTGACTCGAGCAAGCAGATGCTGAGATTCAAGCCCCAAACAGTCCTGTACGAGTTGCCGTCAAACTCCTAACCTTCTGCAAGCCCTTTTCATGCACACCGTTACACATGTCACAGGCATGGAGATGTGGATCGAGTCCCTTCATAGTTCCCTCTAGCCGCTAGTCCTCCCAATGTTCAACGATCCTGGAGTTCCCCGCAGAAGCACTGCAACCCGAGGGTGGAAAGGATGGCCACTGCTACTACTGTGAGAGGGATTGACCAAACTAGTACACCGAATGCAAGGCTATGCGCGTCACCTTACAGTTTCTATTGAGCTCTCTTCTTGACCCTCAAAGGTCAATATTACGGGGAAGCTTCCAAGAAGGGGAGGGATGCCCCTTACACACCTCAAACAACGCAATCTTTACAAACCCCCACAAAGGCATCTCAAACATCTGAATACCCACACGGCTCAAATCGAATGTCAGGTGGCGGCCAGCAGGGCACAGGATGCGGCGATTCAGATTCACGGGGTATTCCGTGAAGTTCCCGTAGGGAATCCCTTGCTGCGGGCAGAGTTCTGGGTGGGTAGTTGGAGACGATCAGGTCCACTATAGGAGACCTAAATAGACCTCATATAACCCCGTTACCCTTGTAGGAGCGTTACATCAACCGTGTATGTGTGCTATCCAACAAGTAGCTACCCATCTGGAACTGTCCTTGATTTCTTGGATCTGGCGATGAGTGCAACAGCTACAAACGCAGAATTGCCAGCAGCGACGACAAGTGGTACTAAAAATGAAGCGCTGACTTTCGGAACGCTTGCCTGGCTTCTACAAGATTTTGACTTTAGAGCTTGTGGAAGTGTTGAAATGAGATCAAACGCAAGGCCCAATTAGAGCTGCATCAACAGGCCACCTACAACAACTTTAAGTACTTTTGAGCCAAGCCGCCTATAGCACCATACTTAATTGCATCCCCAGCTATCTCAGACTCCTTTCAGGAGACTCGGCCCCCCAAACCCTGTATCCAACAGTACCAGACCTGACAACAGTTGCACCAGACTGGGAAGTTTGTGCTGGATTTTGGCCGAAGCTGCCCCGAGCGTCCAAACACACCCAAACTTCCAGACATTAGCGCCTGCACAACCTTGAAAATGTGACGGTGCCCCGAAACAAACCTTCCAGGTCAAGCCAACGTAGCTTCAAGCGTCCTTGAAACAGCCTGAGGGTGAAATTGGGGTGGTTCCTGAATGCCCATCGAATTGTGCAAGCCATGGTCCTGGACAGTAGGATCCCGGTGGACATGGCTGACCTGGATTTATGGAGGGAAGAAAAAAGCAAAGAAACACATGGAATATGGAAAATTAAGCGGAAATTGGGGTAGTTTATCGGAGTTAAGGCGTCCAAGCAGTAGGGCTGGGGTTGTTTGAAAGATGTCCCATGAGACCCCCTTATGTTTGTAAGCTTACAACTATTTTTTGATACGAATTGCAATGCATACCCTGTCACAAGGGACTTTGAGGGACACGTCTTCAAGCTGCCAAGTTAACCCCGAACTCTCAACCCCGGCGCTCTATCCCCCGCGTATTGAATCAACACAAGCCGCACGCTCCAATATCACCAAAAAACACACAAGTGAGTTCTGCAAAAAACTGTCTGGGAGCGGGGGCCTTCGAGCCGATGCCGAAACTTCCACCAATGCCAATATAGTACTACGCATGGTGCATGGTACCAAACAAAAACAAAAACCTTGATGGACGTTTCGCCCGAACTAGGCCCGGTATAATTCATAAACCTAGAGGCCTGAAGAAACAGAACCTTGCTCTCCATTGACACCAAGAGCGGCAGGAGTCGACCGGCAGCTGCGGCGGGTAGGGCAGCCAATATGTACCGGGGAGGCCTCGATCTAAAAGAGCCCAGGGTTGCCAAGAATCATTCATTGGAATTTTTGCTAAATGTACTTCCCAGCATGAGGAATTCTCCCACCCCTTATGGCACAAAATGGCACAAAGCTCCCTCATAAGTTCTTGTGATCTCATGTGATCTCTAGTACGGGTTTGGGGTTTCCCTGATGGTTGGGGGCTTCCTCGAGGTGGTTAGGAATTCTCCGCATGGATCATATTGCGGATGGAAAAATGTTGCACCACCAGGTGTCAGATTTCCCTCATCCACCGAAGATTTCAAAGAGTTGTGTAAGGGCTGTTTACAATGTTATCTAGGAAGCCAGGAAGGCACCTACCAGCAAGGAACGCACCTACCAGTAATAATGATGGCTTTATCTGCTTACGGATCTCTGCGGGTCCTTCAACTCACAGAGCTTCAGCTGGAGTGGAGCGAGGAATCCTTTACCAGTATTGCGGCTCGCTCTCGCATGCCACAGTAGCACCAGGATTTCAAGAAAAGACCTACTGCATTTTACAGTAGTTCGCTTGCCAG
>CAJNIZ010037891.1:76945-136126 GCA_905231905.1 Symbiodinium pilosum
ATCAAATCAAAACACTTCCACCTATAGACCTACTGCAAGATAATATCGAGCACATCTTTTTCGCTGCAAGTGTTTCTACCAAATGGATTCCGCAAAAAAAAGGGGCACACTCTGGGCTGCTTTGGGCTGGGGGTTTAGAGTCGAGGCCCCTTGGGCTTTAGACCCCAAATTGTTGGATGCCTGTATATCCCTATGTAACCCCTAATATCCCCTCTAAAGGGCTTTTTATTTCTGAAGCCCCAACTTGCTTCCAGGGCGCAGCCCTTGGTAGGGTCGCTCGCCAAGGCCTCAGCCAGGCCTCAGGATAAACGCGTTTTGCATTCCTCGCACTAATCCATGCATGCATATTACGAAGCAGAAATGTTATACAACAAGTAGTTAGTAGTTCTGGTGCTAGGATATGGCCTGGTTAAAATATGGCCGTTCCCCTCCCGCAAATGAACAAGGAACTCCCGCAAAAAAAGACTTTATACAGAGAACAATCGCTTTGAGGGGAAAGCACATGAGGTTCCTTTCTAATTTAGCGAAGGAAAGCAGAGATCCCCCTCCTCTACCCCAAGAGCACTATACTTCTCATTGTACATAGGTACTTCCGGAAGAAGGATGTACAAACCCTCAGGAACCTCCAAAGGAAAAATGCTGGGCCAACCAAAACAGAAGAAATGATGCAGGACAGCGGCAAATGATTTTTGTGTACGATATGTCTGCATACGTAGAGAGGCTAGACATTACAATAGTGACTAACTAAAGAGATCTAGTAGCCAGGGTGTATATGGAGGAGGCAGTAAGATTGTTTACGCACTGATTAACTCTGGCAAGGGGCAGTCATCGACGCACGGCACCGCCTGGCCGGGCTGCGCCCGAAGCACCGGCCAGCGGCTCACCTCAGACATAGCTGGAGGTTTCCAGCGGGAACCAACATAGATCCCACTATAATCCTTAAGGAACTACCACAAGGGTCGCCAATCTTTCGGAAAGTCCCGGCTCAGGGTTAAGCGCTCAGGATTTATCATGTATGGAGTATGATTCTACCTTTCGAACCGGCACGCGAACCAACAAGGACCCAGTAGGCCTTTGTAAGAGTTTGACAAAGATTTATGAGGACACTATGGAGATTCTGAGGATTCAGAGCGGCATCAGGAGCATCTGCACAAACTGCTGTGATCCGCACTAGTTACTAGTTTCAGGAAGGTTTGCCTGGCCACTGTTTGGCATCTGGAGACTATAGGCTTGGATTTCTACCTTAGAACTTGATTCGCCCCAATTTGGGTTCATTCATGAACAGAACTAACCTTACAAGACCTTACAAGCTTCAAACTTCAAAATGCATCGTTGAACTTTTGTGCACTGGGAGGCCCCTAGAACCCTAGGAGGCCTGGAAGCCCCTTGCTGGCAAGCAGCACGTTTTGGGCGAAAATTCCCCCTGAAACCTTCAAACAAAACGTTGTTCGGCCACTGGCTTGCATGGCGTTCCCCATGCACGACGCCGTCCCCTACTGACATTGAAATGAGGTTGCACAACTCGTTTGCAGAATGTTCAGGGGGCATTCTGAGATCTGCAAACGGTGCATGAAATACTGAACAGGTCCAAGCTTAGGGTCACGGTGAGCAGGGATACTTTAAGGACGGGATGGGTATGCATGCCGCCAACCACCGTCACACATGCAAACCCATATCGAAGATCAGGACCTACCTAGGTGACTGTGGAACCTAGGGTTATCCCTTTTTAGAATCTACAAAAGAACACGTTCTTGCAGGGGGATGCTTGAATTTGTGGGGCTCGGCTTCGGGCATTCCAATCCTACCAGCGCTGTACTTTGCGTTTCGTTGTTGAGGTCATCGAGGTTGAGATCTCTTTGCTTTGCCGTTTCGAGTCTCAGGCGAACTAAACCCCTCAGCCTGCAAACTACCACCACTAACCTAGAATCTAGCTGAATTGAACTTGACCAAGGTGCAATGCTTATGAGTGCTGCGCTGGTAGTTCGAAGCATGCCCGCGCATGCTCGAAAACGCGGCGGCCCGTCATATGCACATGCGCAGGATCTGGCATGCAGCTAGGATTTGACGGGCAACCCGCTTTTGCAGAACATCTGTCAGGCTTCCGTACCAGGTGGAAGTGACTGGCAAATGCTCCATGCATGTGTAAACTGCCGCTTGCATACAGCACGTTGGGTTGTTTGGAACAGGCTGCGCGATTCCACGCTCGGAATGTGTCCAAGGCTGCGCCTTGCTTGCTCTTAATCTTGCATCTCCCGGTTGAAATCAAAGCCCTTTTACATGATACATCCCTATGAACCACTGGAAGGCCCCAGACAATCACCTTCAAGCCAAGATGCTCTGTGAGTGCTTCAAATTTGTACACATGAGAATTTCTCATAATAAGGGGTACCATTTGGAGGGTCCCTATAATAAGGACTATAGTATTTGGGAGTCTATATTTGGGGTCCCCCTATGTCGGGAAACTACCACGCTGGCAGAGCAGGAATAGTCCAATTCACCCTCTCCCTGGTAGCACAACAGCGTTAGCCCTACACCCCCAATTAATGTGCGAGGGCACCTAGGTTATTAAACGCGGGAAAGGCCCATCCTGCCGATTATACATACATGTATATATATATATGATTATATATGTATGTATATACATGATGGCCGCTGGGCCTCGTAACCTGATGGCCGCGATAGTCTGAGAACTACAAGCGGCAAATCCTTGAACGACACAGTTCTGTAACCAACGAAGCCCAAACGCAATACCCACCGAATCTCAGATCCCTAAAGCCTAAAGCCATTCAAGCTGAGAATACGGCCTGCTCTACTCGCAGAATCTCCTGACATGGACATTGACACAGCGTATCATCGTTGGCGACGCTATGAGCATGGTCCCCTGCTGGTCACGAGGTCATGGAGTCGCATGCATTGATCTCTAGGTCCCAACGCCTGTTTTTGACAAACTCTCATGTGAGCCTGAGCTAGCCAAAGCCTCATCAGGCCTGGATTGTAGCTTATATGCGTGACATTGTTCCTCTAGCTGGCACTTCTTGTACCTTGTCAAGGCTCCTACCCCGAAATATGGGACTTGGCCTAAATTATCCCTTGAAGGGCCCATCTAGGAAAGGGAAAATGGAAGCTATTACTGTATTTTGAGAGCTTGTATAAGGATATAAAGGGCTTGGGGTTTAGGGATTACCCCTATATAATAGTCAAGTGAAATTGAAACTGGTATTTATGTGGAAGTTGAAGCTGCTCTACAAACTTATGTAGGGACCCCAACGTGATAGGAACCTCACGATGTTTCCATCAAGCATTGGTCCCTATCTGGGGTATGTTTGGCGCAAGGGTTTAAAAACCCACATATCCAAAGTCCGATGGAGTAGCCCACTGCATCAGATCTTTCCCATCTCAGGATCTCCCAAAGATCCGAGATCGGCCCGACTGTTTACAACTCGCCTCCTGCTCGTCCGGAGACAGGGCTGCACCAGGACCTCCGAGCGCGACTGTTTAATGCTAAGAAAGCATTCCCACTGTGGAACAGTGGATCTGCAAGTATGTATCGACTTTATTTTCCCTCACTACTGGAAACAAGCATGACAACTGTAATGTGCTCGCTTTGCCTTACATGTTGCCTCACAAAGCCAAAGACCTGGCTTGCCCTTTGACCTTTCAGGTATGGGTTTAAGGGTCGGACTTGGGGTATGGGATCCTCTGAAAAATAATAAGTGCAAAGCGTTCAGAAACTCAAAGAGCCCAAACCGGCAAGGCACCAAAGTCTAGAAACCCAACCCCAAAAAGACGCACTGAGACCCTCTAAGCTCCTAATCCCTACAACACGTTTCCACCGCAAAGCCCTAGCCCGAATGTGTTGAATTATCAACAAGGTTTTGGTGCATTTTAGCCCCTTCCCACCTAACAACAAGTCACCCGTACTCATGAATACTCATCCCAGAGATGCCTAAAACCTTGAACTATCTAGGGGAAGTCTACTTTCAAAAGGGGCCGACTAGGGGTTGTAAGAATGAACGAGGGTGGGTGGGGGGGGGAGCAAGGTTTCTATAAAGTAATAGTCATCAACAAGCCCAAACAAATCTGACTGGAATTGAGGATCCACTCCGTTTCCAAGGTTATTCTTGAAAGCAAAATTGCATTAACGAGCCGGAAAGAAATCTAATCAGAATGAGGGATCCCTTTTGTTTCCTGGTTTTTATAGGTTGTTCTAAGTGTTACAGGTAATGTAAAAGATGTCAAAGAGCATGAAATCCAATTCGAATTCGGCATCCCCCTAGTTACTAGGCTGTCATTGTTCACTGTTTGTTGAAGGTATTTAGGCGCTCTGGCTCAGGAGCAGGGTAGTTTCTCACTAGAGTCACCTGTTTTCTACCAGAGCCCAAAGTGCGGCTTTCGCAACGGCGATTGCTCACGTTCATCGCTCTTCATTTGCGAGTACTTGCCCATAGTGGCAGCTGCTGTTTACTCGGCCTGCTGGGTGGCCTACTGTTGGTTGATCAGTCCACCTTGTGCATGGGCATTCCCATTTCCTCTGTTCTGGCTTTCTGGATCATAGTTGGGACTGGTTGGACAATTTCGTTTACAGTTTCAAGAAATTCGAGGCGCGGTGGCGAAGGAACCCTCGTGGCATCGTCGCAGGCGCCGAGCACGTACCAGGGCGCGAACTCTGGTACGCGCGGCTCAATCGGGCTGGATCCGGGTTACCGATCAAGTGAGGAGACGAGCAGTACAGATTTTGGGCAGACATCACTCCCGCAGCACTTTGGTCAGAGGAACGACCGCAGTGTTCATGTCCGCTCCATGGCGATGTGCTTGCGGAAATACGTGCAAGGCATCAGCTCAATTTTGCTCATCTTGTGGTACAACGTGGTACTCCAGCCAGGAGACATATCCGCCTTGGAGGTCGGAAACGCGCTGGGAGGATCCAAGACATCAATCTCCGAGGAGAGGCGGTTGGGGACATCAGGAACGTCAAGCTTCGCCCCGCAGGAGGCGTGGAGTAGCTGGAAATGGTCAGGGAAAGGGTCGTGGCAAGCAGAGTGGATGGCAGAACCAGGCACTGGGCAGTGGCAAAGGCGATTCAAGAGGGAAGGGAGCAGGGAGTATTCCCCAGCCACCAGCCCCGCCCACGCTGCCCAAAGCTCCCTCTGCTGCAGCTCCTGCGCTGCCAAAACCAGATACTTCTGTTTCGGTACCAGACAAGAGCATGGATGTCTTGCTCAGTGCTGTTGAACAGCAGGGAAGACCTGCCCCAAGCCGTCAAAGACATTTTGGACGAGCAGGTGGCCAGCGACAGCAAATGCGCAACGAAGGCGCTGCACAAGTTGGTTGCGTCACAGGCCACAGCGCGCAGACAAGTGCAGGAAATTCAAAACAAGAGACGCGACTATCTGCAACAGTGGCCCGGGTACTTGGGACAGCTTGGTACCTTGTGGGAGTCACAGCTGAAGGACAAAGCTCAATTTCTGGATTCCCTGGACTCCGCGGAGAGCTCATGGTCACATCAGTTGGCAGAGGCCACAGCAGCTATTTCCAGGACAGTGTCCGAGCAGCCAGATGCTTTAGAGAAGAAAGAAGTGGAGGACATGGAAGTTATGGAGGCTCAGGTAGCAGAAGATGCCAGCCAAGATGCTCAAAGGCGCGCGGCCAGAGAGCTTCAGCAACAACAGGAAGCGCAGATCTCGGAACAGTTCAAGTTGGCCAAACAAGCTATAGACCAACAAGTGTCTCACGGTTACCGAGATGCCTCCAGATCACCACGTGGCAGGGCACCTACCCTGCCCCCAACATATGTTTGCGACTCAGACGAGGACAAGTTGAGAAGGACCGGCGGGACTTCATCAGTCCCTCCCCAGGCCTCGTAGTATACCGTGATCCAGTGACAGGACCTGCGAGGCACAAGCAAGGGGACATTGCATGGCCCATGGTGCACACCGTCATGAGCGAACATGATTATGTTTCTCCGTGGATGGCGCAACTCCTTGGTCTTGCGATGTCATTCGAGGTCAATATCGATTGCCATTATACAGCAAAACGTGAAGCTGATCCCCGGATGGTTCCAGATCTCATCGATATGGGGAACAGTTCCCCGCCCGCAGATGCGATTCAGGTACCTAACAGTAGCACAGGTTCTCGCACGCTGCCATGTGTGGCTGGCGATGCGAGGGATTTTGCGCAGACAAGCTACTGCAAGAGGCAGCCTGTGTCAATTGTGGCACGCCATTCGCCAGCAAACCGAACTGGCATCAGCAAAGTTGTGCACTTCTCAGATTCTTCTGAAGCAACGCGACGCATTGCCTTGTACAAGTCGCAGGCAAACAGTGCGGCTCAGAAATGCCCGAGACGACCGGTCATTGAGTCTGCTGTCGACAGCCTTGCCTGGCAAAGAAGTGTGCATGATTGCCTCGTTTTTGAGAAGGAGCAGCCCTGCGACGGTTGGAGAGCCGCGCAGGGGGCAGTAGCCACGGACTACAATCGTCTACTTTCGAATGCTGCGCGGTGCGTGCGCTGCAGTAATGCTGTACATGAGGAGTGTTTGAATTTGCCACACGGACATGGGACATTTAATGATCTGAGTGTTAAAGAGGGTTCTCATGTGAACAAGGCAGTGACAGGCGATAGCCTGCTTGACACAGATGGGGATGGGGCTTCCACAGGCACTTTTGCTGTCCGCTTCCCTGGCGATGTACTCTGCTGCGTTGAGAGTTTCCGTAGTGACCAAGAGTGCGATGTGATCAGACGTGCCTGTGAGAGTGCGGGTATGCGGTTTGGAAGCCAACTTCATCTAGTGCCCGTGGTGCCACAGCCTAGTTCTTACGCAGGCACCGTTCTGTGTCTTTGTAAACCACGTGGAAGTGTTCATGTACTTGTTACCTTTGAGGGAAACCGTGCAGATTTTTGCCTTGAAGCGCTTCCCGTATGGAATGAAGCTGATGTCAAGCAGCATGTCTGTGTCGGTCAGGACAAAAGACTTTTCCTTGGTGAGCGCGAGTGGAATAAGTTGCGCATCCCTGCCCATGACGGCATGTGTTTGCGTGCGGCTGGCCAGGAGCTTGGTGATCCTGTCTTTCGGGATGCTCGCATGAGGGTTGACATTGCCCCTTTTGTTGACAGTCCTTGGAAAGACATGCTCCATTCAGTTGCAAAGAGCTTGAGAAGCGTTTTTGGTTATGCGTTGCACGCAGTGTGGGAGTTGCCAGGTGAGTTGCCGCGCAGCATTGATTTTGAGCCGGGCTTCATGCATGAAGTACAGTTTGGCATGCGGCCTGACAGAAGATGGGGAGCTGCACACATCTTCATATTTGTTGACGGCTCAGCCCAAAGCACCCCATTCAGGCAGCGGGCAGGTTCGGCTTTCACGGTGTGGAAGCAAAGTGGCCCAGAAACGAAGGGGAAACTAGAATTTGTAGGCTATCATGCTGCACCGGTGCCTGTTACAACACAGATTGAGGAAAGTTGCGATCTTGCTGCTATGGCAGAAATAACTGCTCTCGAGAGAGCTATTGCATGGGTGATGACGCTCCCTTGTCACCTTGACTGTTGCCTTCTGTTTGACTCCAAGAGGGCAGGACTAAGCGCCGATGGAGGTTGGAAGCCCACTAGCAGCAATGAGTCAATACACGTTGCAGCTTGTAGACTTCGATGCATGGTTCAAATGATCAGTCAATTTCACTGTATTTCGTTTCAGCATGTCAAGGCGCACACAGGGTGCGCAGGTAACGAGCTGACCGACCGTCTGGCTAAGGCAGCTGCGCTTGGAGGGCTCCGATGTCATCTTCCGGCAGCTGCCAAATTCCTTTGGTGCCATGCTAAGCTACCTTGGGCTTGGATGCTTGGACATACCGGATGTGATGTTCCATCACTAGAGGAGGTTTGTGCTGAATGCGTCCGCAGGCCCCTTCCTCCTTGTGAAGAAGAAATGAAACCGGGTGTTGTTGATGTTGGACTCATTGGTGTTGAAGATGTTGACAGCTCCCCGCGAGTTACTTTCAATGTTTCGCTTGCTTCGTTTAATGTCATGACTGCCCTAGATCAACAAACGGAACGAGGCAGCTGCGCGCGGCCCAGCTCAGGAAAGCTTGATCTCATGCAAGAACAATTTCACAGTCGAGGGTGGTGTTTTGTTGGATTGCAAGAAACCCGCTTTCGCGAAGACGGGGTTTGGCCTCTGAAGAGATACTGGTCAATACAGACGAAATCATACAACGGGGCTTTTGGTGTAGCGCTGTGGATCTCCAAATCCATCCCTTTTGCGAGGACCCAAGCTGGCCAACTTCAAGTGAAGGAATCTGACATTGTGGTCTTACACGGAGATCCGCGTCGCCTTCTTGTTCGGATTTGCGCTGGTCCCATGCGATGTGATATATGTGTGATGCATGCACCTCAGCAGGCCCGTCCGCAGCTTGAAAGGCATGAGTGGTGGAGTAGCACACGTCAGATACTTGCCAAGTTTAGCTCAAACCAGTTTCCACTAATACTTCTTGCAGACACGAATGGCTCTGTCGGGCAGCACCCCTGTCATGCAATCGGTTCGCATGGGGCCGAAGACACTGATGAAAATGGCGCTGAATGGACAGAGTTGGTGCATGACCGCCAGCTTTGGGTTCCGTCCACTTTTGCGGAGCATCATGTTGGTCCTACAAAAACGTATGTAGCTGTCCTCGGTGGCACTGAGCACAGAAATGACCTCATTGCTTGGCCAGTTGAATGGCGTGATTCCTGCAATGTCCTCAGTTGGGTTGAGCAAGACTGTGATCTTGGCAACAAACTGCTAGATCACAGGCCATCGGTTTTGAAGGTCTCTTGGGAAGCACGCGCGCAGGCGCCTGCGTGCGCGATCTTCAAGCAGGTTGATTGGTCGCGTGGTGATCCACGGATTTGCCGAGAGCAATTGCGTGACATTCCCCCTATACCTTGGGCCTGTAGTGTTGACCAGCATGCCACTTTGATCACAAAAAAGCTTGTTGGTGCTCAAACACGGGCCTTTCAGGGTAGGCGGCGGTTTCTCAGTTTCTCGTGAAGTCGTATATTACGGATGAAGTCTGGAAGGTTCTTGGACAGAGAGCGCGTAGCAGACGGTATGCCAAAAGCCTGGACGCGCAGGTTGAATGGGCCCGGAAGCGGCTTGCACTCTTGAGGTGGAGCAAACGGCGTGCTGCGGCCGATAGGGCTGGCATGGTTTTGAAGCAATCTCTGTTTGCAAGGGCGAAGTGTCTTCTTGAGTACGATTCCCTACGTATTCTGTTGCGCAGTCATCTTCTTAGAGATAAGGCTCAGTACCTGAGCAATGTTGCAACAAGATGTCAACGTGCTGTCGCTAGCAACCAAGTGTTTGATGTCTTTCAGGCTGTCCGTTTCTTTAGACCGGCAGGGAAGCGTGTGAGGAAGGGTATCCGACCTTTGCCGCAGGTTGAGCTGGTTGATGGATCTGTTGCAGCAACACGGCAAGATGTTTCGAATAGGTGGCTCAAGCATTTCGCCAAGGTTGAAGGTGCAGAGCTTGTTCCACGAGACCTCCCTCATTATTTTGCGGCTGTTGAGGAAAGAGTTTCCGGCGAAGCTGAGGATGTCGGCGTTGTAAATTTTGCTGGCGGTTGCATACCCACTCTCATTCAATGGGAGGGCAGCCTGAGGAGGGCCAAAACGGGCAAGGCTCCAGGAGCGGATGCGATTCGAGCTGAGCTTCTGCATCTCGATGTGGCCTCCATTGCCCAGGCAACGTTCCCCCTCATCATGAAAATAGCAATGAGTGGCCGTGAGCCGCTCAGGTACAAGGGAGGTTTGTTGGCCGCTGTGTACAAAGGCAAAGGAGCCCGCTCTGATTGCTCTAACAGCCGGTCCATTTTGTTGGCCAATAGCATATCCAAGAGATATCACGCTTGTTTGCGGGATGGGGTATTGCCATTTGTGGAGCAGTGTTTGGGGCCCGCGCAGGCCGGGGCAGTCAAAGGGCTTGGCACTGATCATATTGCGTTGTGCGTTAGAACAATGCAGTCTTGGGCCAAATCCCGTGGCAAATCAGCGGCTTTGGTGTTTCTTGATGTTAAGGCCGCTTTCTACTCAGTTTATCGACCTCTGCTGCTTGGCAATGACCTTTCAGACGAGTATCTTGCCCACGCCATGAAATTCCTGAATACACCTCCCATTTGCTCGCAGTGGTTGGCTGAGCTTGTTGAGGAAGGGCCTGTTGTTGCTAAGGCTGGTGTGCCACCTTTCTTCTGCCGTCGGCTGTGTGATGTGTTGACTCACGCGTGGTTTGGCGTGCAAGGCAGCCACGAACTAGCTTACTCATGGTGTGGCACAAGACCGGGAGACCCGTTGGGCGATGTGTTGTTCGTCATGATGTGTAGCGTAGTTCTTGAGGATGTGAGAGAGCAACATACGGGCCTTGATCTGCACGTCAACGTGCCTGAGGTCAAGCTTGGTGGTAATGTAGTTGAGGCTTGCCAAGTTCCGTTGCCTACATGGGTTGATGATGTTGTGACTTACCAAGAAGCCCAGTGCCCTCGCGAGCTCATTCGTCGAACCCAAATTGCTTGCGCTGTTGTACACAACGCTTTTGGCAAACGCGGGCTGGTCTTGAATACATCAAGGGGCAAATCGGAATGCATGTTGATGTTGAGAGGGCAGGGTGCGCAGGAAGCACGTGCTTGGGTTGAGGACAATTGGCATGTTGGGCTTAAGTATACCGCTCTTGATGGTGTTCACCATATGTCATTTACGCACGTCTACAAGCATATGGGTGGAATCGTCGACGCCTCCCAGTCCATTTTGGGCGAAATCGCTGCGAGGTCCGGCCCAGCTTTTGCTGAAGCTGCCGCTCTACGTAGACCCATATTTGCAGTTGGATCGGTAAGCCTCTCCAAAAGGGCATGGCTGTTTCGCTCTCTTGTTCTCAGTAAGGCAACGTACAATGTCGGTACATGGCATGGGCTCATGCGTCAGGAAGAGAAGGCATAGTGCAGACAGGTGATTCGCATGTACCGGGTCCTTATTGACCATGGGGATGCACGCGAAGCTGCAGCGTGGCCGCATCACGTAATTGCTGGCAAGGTCTGCTTGCCACATCCACTTGCGTTGATAGCAGTTGCTCGCATCAAGCTCCTTGCCAAGTTAGTCCGCGTGCAAGAGGGCTGTCTCCTTTCCATGCTGGCACAGGATTCATCGGACAGCGCATGGCAGCAGGCTGTAGGCAGAGATTTCGCGTGGGCGCACCAAGTAGTAAGGTGCCCTGCCATTGATGGGCCAGTTGCTTTTTCTGAGCTTGTCGGGGCCTTGCTGCAGCCAGCTTGGAGTGTTGACGCGTGGCTTGCAGAGGTGATCGAACGTCATGTTGAAGACCTTGGCCATGCGTGTGATGTTGCTCTCCGTCACTCTTCAGGGCGTAGTGCGCTCCATCCTGACGTTGAGGATCAATTAGTGGTTGAGGTTCCGTGCCCTTTTTGTGAAGCTGAGGTCAAATCGCATCAACAATTTGCTTCACACTTGTGGTTGATCCACGGAATAAAATCAAAGTGGCGCTACTACATCAGTGAGTCCTGTCAGTGCCAGGCGTGCAGCATGCGGTTTTCTACCAGGGAGCGTGCAATTGCCCACCTGCAGCGTGAGAATTCTGGGTGTCGTGAGTTTCTTGTCCGCACGTTCCGTCCGCTTACTGAAGCAAGGGCTGACATTTTGGATGCCTTAGATGCGCAACGCAGGAGGGAGCTTAAGCGCACTGGCATAAGGCCCGCAGAACATAGGGCACGTTGCCGGCCAGTTGCAGTTGCTTGTGATTTGGAACCTCTTGATGTTGGGGAGCTTCCCGGGTTGCGCCCTATATCGATAGAGGAACTCTGCCACGGACGCGATTTTGGAACACCTCCCAGGCCCAGTGAGGCCCAGTCAAGGCTCACTGAGAGCTTTGCAGCGCATGAGCTTGCACTGTCCGGTCACTCTCCCACCTAAGCACGTTTTGTTTCGCGCCGGATCATGCTCATTGAATGCACCATGTCAGAGTCTCGTGGCAACATCCAATTAGCGCTTTTCCTTGCGCTTGCATTTGTACAAAGTTTTTGCTTAGCCTAGTGTGATGCGCGGACTTTTGTTCCTCGGATGCGTGAGTGAGTGAGTGAGTGTTGAAGGTATTTGCAACAAGAGTCTATACAAAAGAGTGCAAAGCAAGCCTTATAAGCATTCTAGACCATGTATGTGCCTGGTTTCGCTATTTTCAATAAAGTTTTTGCAGCTATTGAGTTTATGCAAGAAAGCTCTGAGGAGATCAAATTAAAGTTAAGTATCTTCTATGTCTTGTTCTTTTTCTCGGGCGTGAATAAAGTAGTTTAAATTCAGGATGTCAAAAGAAACCTACAGGATTAATTAGAATTTACAAGGGCTCTCCTTTATTTACTAGTTTTCTGTGGTTTTTATACCAAAAGTTGAAGCCCTTATTTACTTCCTACATTACCCCTCCTCGTAATAGTGCTCCATGCGGATTTTTTGTGCGGGGACATTGCTCATGTAGAATGGCCGTAAGGTCTTCAGGTTTCTACTTTGACTACATAATCCTTGCTAACCCCGGTAAGATCCAAGTTTTCATTTCATTGTCTGTTTTTTCCGTTTGATTCTGCATTCTTCTATCCCGAAACCCTATGTACCCGTGCCCTGTGGAACCCTTCTACAGCCCCACAAGCCTCAAAGGAACCCCTATGTAAGCCATCCTAAACCGCATAAGCCCAAATCTCTCAAACACTCCTACCCGTCAACCCTTACAAGGAACAAAAACTCCCGTATCAAGATTGATAACTACTCACGCTTCTGCACCAATCTCAGAAGTCCTTCTTCGGCATCCTGTTCCATTACCCCCCCCCCATTTCTGTCCTTAGCCGCATGGAAGCCCTTTAACGTCCTACATAACACCTATAGAAACCTCTTTCAATAACCCCAACAACCCTTTCAAAGAACCCATACCCTAAATAAACCCTAAAAAAACCCTTGACTACCCAAGTAAACCTAAACCCAGGGGACACCAAAACCCCCAAAATCCCTGAGGCCCCAAGGCCTGGGACCAGCCAGGCCAAGAGTGCTCTTGTCTCGTCGATGGCCTCATCTTACTGGGATGAAAAATAGGGAGCAAAGGAATATACAGGGGAAATATAGGGCTTGGGGGAATTTCTCCAAGTAGGGGGTGCTTGAAGACCCCAAGGATAGCTACATAGGGAGTATAGGGTCCCCTGAAGGAGTACGTAAACAAATCCATACTGTTCCCTCCCCACACCAATCACCCGCCCCCTCCCCCATCAATACATCCCGCACAGTATAGTACCATTGTAGAATGGAGGTAATGTTTACTATAGGGGGTTAGGGAGGCTTTGACTCGAGGGGGGTTTAGGATCTACTTTGAACAGTTTGTAGGGTTGTCTGAAGGATAGATCGGGATATACAGGCTTGGGGAATTAAGGGCTTTTGGAACGGAATTAATGTTAACTGGGATTGTCTGGTGGTCTCCCTAAATTTCGATCAGATGGGAAAGAACACCGGAAATGAAATGGATACTGGGATTCTCCTGTAGAGAGGGGCACAATGCAAGGATATGTTATCCTTTTAGCTTTGCCGTGTGCGGGGCTACAACATTAGAACTCAACTATCGTCATGTAAGCGGGAACCAAACGGATGATGATATAGTACGGGGATATGAGATTCCTTTAGGTGTTGCATGGAGTTTGGGGTTTAGGGTTGTACTAACATCATGCGATAATTATTGTGTCGTGGGATTTATATCGGCGCTGTAGGGTTGAGGATTTTGGGGTGGTAATGTCTAAAATTTTGCAAGTTAAAGGCTACATCAGGTGCTGCAGGGAGGGTGGCGCACTTTTTTGAGAGCTTCAGATATGAGTGAATATGGGTACTCGTCAAAGAAGCAAATCTCGCACGACCTTTTCCATAACAGAACATTCTAATTCTCCAGGTGGAATATACTCACCATCATGCAGGGGTTTGCCTGTCGACCGCGCCATAAGGTTTTGAAAGCTCATTAATTGTCTTTTTGCGCGGCTTTTCCCATCCCCTACAGCTCAGGGCTTTGCGATTCAAGTTGAGGGTTTTGGATTTAGATTGGCTAAATCGTTCCGTTTACACGATGTTTGGTTCAAGCTCCAGGTAGCGAGGAAGCGGGCGAGTACAATATAAGCACAAACCCAGGGCTGTATAGGGAATAGCAAAGGCAGGCGAGCATTCAAGACACCCACCAGCTCAAGCACGGCGTGGGTGTAGGGTCTGAGGACTCTAAGGCGTACATCACCTTCGACCCACTCCTGGTATTATTTCGCAGGCGGACAAGGCACCTGAAGCCTCAATCTCTCCAGATCATCAGGCTGGAAAAAGGAATCCGGAGGCAACATGGGCACCTGCGGATGCAAGACATGAGCAGCATTTGTATATATCGAAGAATCTCTGGTCTCAGCGATCTTAGTTCAGCTTCTGAGGAGCAGGCTTCGCAATACCAACTTATGCTTTAGAAAACCAAAAAGCTACAAGAGTAAGATGACAAGCAAGTTTTGACTCTGTACGATCAGGAAACCAGAGCAGGTATTTGCATATCATACTTACTTTACTGCCTTGAAACATACACTAAAGATCTTTGTTATGAAGCATCTCGAAGGAAGCACACAAAACACACCTCAATCTGGGGCATGAAGCCGCACAGCTGCACATCCTCAACCTCAGGATCCCAAACCCGCTGCCTGCTAGTTGCAGGCCATGATTTCCTCATCCAGAAGCGTTGCAAAACTGTCACAATCTAGAATCTCCCCCATGGAGTGAACATCAAGAACTCAAGGAAAGAACCTCCTCAAAGCGGTGACCTTCCGACTCTTCGTGGGCTGGGTCCTGAGCCGGACTTCACGTTGATATACGTTGATATTGAGGGGCCAGGGGCTCCAGTTCTTTGAATTTCTTAGATAGGAAATGAACAAGCCCTAGTGACCCTAGTGGGTATGGTCTGTACCAATTTTGTTGGCTTCCAGACCCGGGACGCTCCAGTACAGACCCGTTTGATGCCAGCTTGTTACATACCTTCGCCAGGTGTTCTTTATGCCCGGTGCCAGACACAATGCCGGCGCGCTGCATGTCGTAGAGATCGCGTCAGGAACGGGTGCGCTCCCCGGGCTTTGTCAGGGGTCGTGCGTAAGACTGAAGTGAGGCAGGTGGGGAAGCCAATGCTCACAGGAACAGTCATCACAGGGTCAAAGTTTGAAGGGAGTTATACATAGGGTGTTGGCACAGTGTAGAATTTCCGAATCTTAGGGCTTCTGGGTCACGTGACTTGTGGGATGCTCTTCTGAGATGTCTACTGCAGCACAGGGGCTACACAATACCTATTTCGACAAAAACACCTGCTAGTGGCGTCTGTCTCATAAACTCCAAGATGTGAATGTACAGATCGTGAGGTCTCTCCCACTTGGAACGTTCAGGGTTGGGTCGCCGGTAACATGGACATGCAGGCTGTGAAAAAAATCTTTGATTTTGGCCACCCATAAACCCCGAACCCAGGTGCTCTCAGGAGGCTCCAAGCTGTGGTACGTCAGCATAGAAACCTCCCCTCATGCTCCTGCAGAGAGACCAAATACAAGGAAAATGAGCATCCCTTTGTACCAAGATCTGGCGAAACTTCTCCTTAGTAAACAATACTTTCCACAACCATGAGATCCCGTAGAGTAAACGTCGAGTCTGCCTGTACCTCAGCTTCCACCTCCTTCTGCGGGGTCTCCGCTTCGTCGCCACGGCCTTGTCGCAGCTTGGTTTAGGTACTGTATTCGATCAAGCCTTGGCCATGGTTGCAATCAGCTTGCTTGTCTAGGCTTCAAATTGTGACATCAAGCTTGCGACGTTCCAGTCTGTGTAAAGGCCTTTTTCAGAAGCCTACGTGGCCCGAAAAAGCTCCGTCCCGCTAAACAGCCTACCACCTGGACTTCCATAGCAAATCAGGAGCCGTAAACTTCTTCACGCCCAATCACTCGCAACACTAAGCCGGGCACCCTCTTGCGGACTGTCCGGCATCGGGGCATCCCCACCGGGCTCCTCCTAGGCAATTTTCAAAGCTTGCGTGCCAGGGATGTAGACCTTCAGTGAAGAGAGTGAGTGCAGGGTCAAGGCGAGTTGGGTGTTAGTATTCAAGGTTTCAACATCTTGCGAAATCTTGCGAACAGGATCGCATCACCAATGCCACAGACCCTCACCCCGAACCCAAAAGGCACCCGCCTCTAGGCTAAGACAAGCTAAAAAAGTGAAATCACTGATCCCGACTCTCAGGGCCTTTCCCTGATTTGTCCGCCCCACATACGGAAACCCAACCCAACATCATAACAATGAGAAGACACCTCACCAAGCCATTAGGAATCCGCCACCGCGTGAAGCTATGTACAAGACCTCAAAGAAACTGGCGTACACTGAGCTCTGAGACACTTCGTACAATGGACAGGCCGGCCACAGGACTCCCAAAGTCACACCCAAGCAGTGCTTCTCTGAGGCTTATACTCTACGGGGATTCCTACGGGGATTCCCGCGGGGATGCATGGCGGTCTTCCATTAGTTGGGAATGCGCAGAGTTCACGCAAGGCCAATCGGATCGAAACACCTAAGTCAATGAACTTGCAGCCCTAGACCCAACACACTTAAGGCCCAGAATGTACACCTAAATCCTCAGCCCAAAGCCCTACATCGTTTGGACACTTGTCTTTCTTAACTCAGGATTCCATGAGACCCACAATCACAACGATCAAGGGGTGAGGCAAACGAAGTTGGCTGTAGGAAATGAGCCCCAACACAATGGAGTCCGCAATATGGATCCTTTAGCCCACCTACCTTCATCCCGCATGTTTTGAGAACCCTAAACCCTTCCTGCTCCTTCTCTTCTTCAAGCGCCTTGCCGTGCGGTGCAGTCTCCGCGTTGTGCGCAGGAGCTGCAGAAGTTGCGAATTCCTGAATAGAGGGTGTGATATAGGGATTATATAGGGAGTATGTAGGGTTTGATAGGATTATACAGTGTTTATGGGGTGTTAGATAGTTAGATAGAGAGTATATAGGAATAAATGAGTGAAAGGAATACAAACTGGAAACTACTATAGTGCTTAAAGGTTATACAAGGACATAGGGGGTCTAGGGCTTAGGGAAACTAAGCTCTCAAATGGAGAATCACATGAAAACTAAGGCTTGCCCCAATGACCAAGAATCAAATCGGGAAGCAGGTCCAAAATGGAATGGGAAATGTAGATATATATATATATATTTCTATAGCTGGCTTGCTGGTTGTTCGGGCTGCACGAAGGCTTGCAAAGGAAAATGGAGACTTCTCTTGCAGTTATTAAGGGGCCATTTAGGGATCCGTTCCTGTATTTTCTACTGGCAACCAGTAAGTAACCAGTAAGCCTTTCAGCGCCTTCCGGTTGCAGGTGTCAAGGCTCAAGTTTCAAGTAAGTTGAAGGTGTGATGTTCAGAGTCTACATGGTTAAGGGCATCTATTTTGAGGAAGGGTCTTCCTTACTGTGGGCCCGCTGTGTCTGCCAATCACGAAGTACGTTTAGCAGGCCCCGCCTCCACGACCGCAGGATCTTCCTTTGGATCCATGGGCCGCACTGCCTGCTCGCAGATGTTCTTGTCCTGCAGCTCGTGGGCGGAGCTGTCCTCAGCGTTTTGTCGCTGTGTTTAAGGAGAGCCTTTCGAAGCCAATTCCATGCAAAAGGGGCCGCCTCGTAGCTCAGTGTTGACAATCCTTGGGAAAAGCCCCCACCCAATCGCGCGGGATTGCTTTTTGTTGAAAACTCCGCTGAAACTGTGAGGCCACCTCGGGGTTGCTACACGCACGCCGCAATTCCTGCAGAACAGGAAATACAGCCAATAGTTTATCACACCAACCTAAAGGCTACTTACTACATGTAAACCCTCTGCCAGCAATTAACCCCCCACTCTGAATCTTCCACCAGCACCTCGAAATGCCGAATTCGAAGAAAGAAGCTAGAATAAATACATTCCCCAAAACACCAAAAGCATGAACCATGATTGTTATCTTTATTACTGCATGTTGCTTCTATGACGTTACTGTTCTCACTAGTATGAACCCTAAACCCTAAACCCTAAGCCCTAAACTACTATTTTTATTAAGCAAAGCTTCAGGCGGCTCGGGCTCAGCCTTTGAGCTGGTGGCTGGAACCAAGATTGTCTCGGAGGGCCTTGCTTTCAAAAGGTCAGGTTCTGAAGAAGGACGCATATCAAGCACACTATTATTATCGCCAAAATCTATCATGTAATCTTTTCATACGAGTTCCAAGAAAATGGATCACATGTATTCAGCAGGCCACGAAAAAAATGATCAGTCCCAACTCATGTGGCCGGGGAGGTGTTCCCTACTTGTGGGGCCCTAAAAAAACTCCAGAAAGGTCACCACATTTTTGAAAACTTTCGTGTCGCATCTCCATGCCACTGACCCAACCCTGGCTCTCCTACCCCTAGCTTTCGAAGCACTAAATCATGCAGTCATCCTTCAGTGGGATGGAATCTAGATCTATCAGCTATGAAGTCTATTTGCACTACACATTCCTCGCCCCATCTTCCACGCATCCACTTCAGAAAAGTTCAGGCTTTTTGACTCCAGGGTGTTCGTTCAGGGATTTATAGCTTAGGGAAGCTTCGGGATTTGTTCCTTCTTTTCGAACCCAGAACTTGTTGTCAACACGTACGTTGGCCCGGACGTTGACTCGTGACATAGACCCCCGAACCCAAACCCAACATCCCTCAAGCCCGCGTGCCAACCCCCCTAAACGGATCTTGATCAATAAGGGGATGTCGGTAAGCCCAACTCAAAATCATGGACCGTGTGACTCTTGTATGGCCCTCATTGCAATACAGGAGTCGCGCTACCAAAATCCTCTTATTACCTGTGATAATCCCTACATTCATTGCCCACAAAATACTCGAAGTAATGCTTATGCCTGAAAACCCGATACCCTAATCCCTGTACAACCCCGGCAACTCATTTAAAAGGAGCCTGAATTCGTTTCAGGCCCTAAATACCGCTGCTTCCCTCCGCTTAACAGCCCTCCGCACCCCCTAACAGCAAATACCCCAGCACAATTCCATCACAGACAAATGAAATTCTTCATTTAGGGAGGGTTCTTATTACGGGGACGCGATGACATGGTAGTTTCCCCAAATAGGGGGACACCTATATTCAATCTAGACCCCAAAATACTACAACCGGTGCTATAAGGACCCCCAATGCTGGGAAACCCTATACAACCTATCTACCCCTAGATAACCCCTAAACCCCCTTTCCAGGAACCCCTAAAATCTTGGGAAACCCTAGACCCTATAAAACCTATCTACTCCCCCCTACTCCTAGATAACCCATATAACCCCTTTAAAGGAACCCCCTAATCTTGGGAAACCCCCATTGTTAATCCGGAACAGGTGCAGCAGCCTACACGGAGAATCCGGGCCACTTGCAGCAGAAATAGTTGGACTGCTGGCTGCCTGAGCCCCTGCCCAACCTAACTAAACCCTAGGCCCTAAACTAGGACCTAGACCCTTCCTGGTTTAGAGTTGAGGATTTGGGGGGGGGATGGGCCTAAACAATTCGAACACAAGTATGGTCTTAGGGTGCATCATACTTTAGCGACATAGGGATTACATGGCTGTAATTTCAGGCTTCTAGATTCCTCCTTGAAGGCACCCAACTTGATGTGTAGTATCTTCTGTTTATACAGGCTTTGGTACCGTAACAAAGGGGTAGGGTATGAAGGTCTGGGATGGATTCTAACGGAGAGCTAGAAGGGTTGTTTAGTGTCCTGGGGTATATAAAATGGGGACCCTTCATATATGGAACCCCACCGTGGGTTTTGGGCTAGGGTTTTGGGAGTTTGCCGGCTTTGAGATTTTCGGGTGTATATATTGTAGTATATTGTAGTACACAACCCAAAAAAGAACTGAATCAGAGCCCTTGGATAGGGCCCAGGGATCAACATTTCCTGGAAATATGAGCCCCAGGGCCGGGAGGAAGCAGGACTCAGATTCGACTGGTACCTTGGAGGTTCTTTACTTGGCGGTCCATACTAAATGGACATGCACAACTTGCTTCAAGAGCACCCGAGCTGCCTGCTGGGGCTTCTGCACTCCGGCTCCATCCAAGTTCCCGCCATCTGCATCTTCCCATGCGTCTAGCCGTGGAGACATGGGAACGGGAATGCTCTCAGTCGATTGTGGCAGTGCATCACCGCAATTGTCCTCCGGGGAAGCGTCACAGCCACCTGCGAGTTCCGCTTGCGGGAACACAGCTCCAGGATCTTCAATGCGAACCCTTGCCGAAAAAGGCGCGCAAAGACTCAGTGGAGTCTCGGCTCCTTCTACATCAGTCCTTGGCGAGGACGCTAAATACTCCAAGCTTTGCAGGTCGATGGCCCGCACCTGGCGCAGCGGGTCATCGCAGCTTGTGCTGGATGCTAGCAGGATGTCGCCAGGAGCCACAGCTTCCAGAACTGTTGTCTCCTTGGTGATTGATGGTAGCTTCCTCCCCGCTGTTTATGAAATCCTCATCACCCTAGAATGCATATTTCATGCCCCCCCTCATATCTAATGGCACTGTATGGGCAATATCTATCTTTGAAAGGGCGAAGAGTCTTTCTTGAGGGGAATGGATTGCATCAGGTCTCTGGCTATGTGCACATCAGAGCTGGCCCGAAATATTCTATTGGAGAGCCTCTTATTCAGGGCTTAGAGCTTAGGGTTTACAATTATGCGGAATTCATGCAATGCGTATTGAGAGTATGAGGGGATGGCATTCCCAATTCTTCTATCCCGAAGGGCCCCTGAATGAGCTAATTAAGAAACATACGCTAAGATTTACAAAAATTCCGGTGAGAACCTTAACGCAGGTATATCTTGCTCCTCGGGCAGGTCAGAACGCCTTAAACGTGTAAATTCAAACCCTAAATCCCAAGAATCTCGGCTGTCATCGCCATGGGCGTCGTCGGGCCCCTCTTCGCCCGCCATGCGCACACATTGGGATTCGGGTTTCTTTTGAGAAACTTACTTACTGGGACTGGGACATGGGAAATCCACGGAAAGCTATCAGTGGGTGCCTGTGGCAGCTAAGTGGCTGTGCAGGGTTTGGGTGCTGTGGTTTCAGAGCAAGGTCGAGGCGGTTCGAAGTGTTAAGTTCTTGCGTCAGGGTTCGTATGCTTTATGGCTCAGGCTTCAGCATGTAGATTTTTGAGTGGTATGAGGCTTTTGCGCAGCTGTCATGTAGCTGACACGCTCATGCTCCTCATGTAGTGTTTGTGGCTTAGGTTTGGAGGGGGCAACGTGTGCAACACCCCTCATGGGCAGCTATATGCATGGAGCCGCCTTGAAACGCTGTGAGATGTTCAAACGGTTCAAACGGTTGTATCGCCACAGTGAAATGCCGAGCATACCAACCCTGGGCAAGAAATGAGCTCTCACACGTGGAGCAACTGCGAGGGTGCGAATGCGTACAAATTGAGTCTGGACACCAATTGTAGGAGCTTGAGTAATTACCAACCAGCTCGTCCACAATTCCTAGCCTAAGCGCTTTTCCGGAGAAATCCAGAGCTCCAATGCTCTTTTTTGTAGACGATTCACACCTATTAAGCCTACAAAAACCCAGCAGCCTTCGAAGTTAAAGGCCTGACTTAACATGCGCCTGCCATCACATGATGGGTCCTTTCTTGGCTTGTGCTTGCGTTTCTCAGAACCCGGGTTTCTTGTTCGGTCCTTTTCATAATGTCAGTTTGGGAAACATCAAAATGAGGAGCTCTTACAGTTCAGTATCCAAATTTAATTTGGGGCGCGGCACTCCGAACGGCAGAGTTCCTGGGAGAAGTTGGGAATGTTCACAAAAGGCAGAACAGCTTCGTCGGCCCCCAATGGAGGGCTACTGTACCTGAGCCTGCCTGCATGTAGAAGATACCAGAGGTGACATGGAGTTAGGAACCCAAAGCCAGGGTATAGGTAGACGTGTGAATCATAGAAGGAAATAGGCCTGGCAATTGCCCCTTCGGTATGGAGCGTAAACCAGTTTTACGCATTCTTGACTCCTGACTACCGCAAATTTGGAAATTCTTATTCTGCGAACATGTGAGGAGTACATAGGGATTGAGGGCCTAAGCAAACAAAGAAAGCCAGTTTGAGCTACAAGGTTTGCTCGCAGCTTGGACAAACAGGATGCGCGCTTTGACAGCTATTGCGTGCTCCCGTGGCACTTATAGGAACAGCAAATCTAAGCTTATCTTACCTCGAAAGGAATTTATTTGACAGGTCAGAAAACCTCCACGCCCTTGCTTTTGATCATCCTTTTGATCTTGGTAAAAGAAACTGTTTCTGATTGTAGTCTCTTAGGAGTTCGCGCCTCCAGACGCGGGCACAAGGCGTCATCTTGGACCACTCTACAGAGGTACCACCAATAGGGCTTCCAAAAATCAATGGTCTGCCTTGGAAGTCCCATTGCAGGATGATGGCAATGTTTCGATTGTGTAAGGGGGCCCTCGCGGTTTTGGAAATGCCTGTATGAATCTGAGAAGTGGGGCCCCCACATAACCACGAAATCCTCAAACAGGGGGATCCTTGCCACAACGCTTGTCGGAAAGAGGGAACCAGAGTTTGAAACTCCCTCGTCTGCCATGACTGCACTGGCCTGGGACGGCTGAGTCCTCCATAAATGTAAATAAAATGTCGAGTGACCAGCAGAATGTGTTCGGCTTCCACGTCCTTGTACACATAAGAATGACAGCTCCATCTGGGGTTGGGAGCATTCGATTTGAAATGGTTTGCATGCGGGTAGAAAATACGACACTCCGCGAGCGAAGATCGAAGGGGGCTAGGATAAGACTAGTCGTAAAGAAGCAGTCAGAAACGATGACGACATGCCACTCTCTCCACGAGCACCTGCATCTGCAGGGATGTGCAGAATCACACTCCGGAATAGAATAGCCCAACTACGTCAGGCTGTTACCATGCAAACAGAAACCACTCCACAATCTAACCACTCGGTTCTGGACATCGCTGCAGACACAGTTAAACAATTTGTTGGACGGTCTGGTTCACGCAAATTCCATGCTCCAGACCTGCAGCACCAGTTGGATGTTGGCGGAAGATGATACGCTTCAGTCGGAATCTCCTGTAACCATGACCTTCTTAGAGGAATGCTGAAAACCGCGACTGCTTCATTTGTGAGAGTTGCGATTCCGATTCTAGCTCGGTTCAGCAAACACTACCGCCCCCAAAATCGGTTTGTCTTGTCACATGTTACAATGTTCTGCAAGTATCACGAAGATGGCCCCACACTGATGTTTCAAGAGCCGCGTCAGTGTAATTGAGCTCTAGATTATCAAATGGTGCCCATCTATGGCAGATCCCACAATTCCGTACTGCAAACTAGAACTCTTCGTAACAGTTGGGTGGATGAAACTTGAAAACCTGCGTCCTCAATTACCGTGAGCGTGTTGAATAAGGTTGTCTTGTTCTGAGGGTCCTGAGAATTGATTAAGGGGATGATCCGGATTCGGTTAATGTTAGGGTTTGGGATGGGCCACACATACAACCCATATGCATGCCAGGGATTGTGGTGTTGAGCTACGTGCTTTGAACCACCTTGAGCACACACGCGCGCAACCCACTATAGGTTCTGCATGTTAAGTGCCAGATCTCCAGTATGTAATTAATTATACGGGAGCTTCCGGCTATATGAAGAATTTGAATATTTTGAGATCTAACCCGAACTCTTGGAACCCCATCTACCACAAGCTGCAGCATCCTTGTTACAGCAGGACTGAAGCTGAAGAAATGTTGAAACATCTTGAAACTCTCTCTGGCTGGGCAAGGCACCGGAAAAGTGGCAAAGAAGAAAGCCGGGCGACCCCTTGCTTGAACATGTCAAGCGAGAGACAAAAGGTTCTCAAAGAGTTGCAGGCTGACATTTGGAATAATGCTTTCCAACAGAGCTTGCAAGCTATGGCTGATATGAAGCCGCATGAAGGGCATCAATGTCAAGAAAGTGGGTTCAGTCAAGGAGTGCTTGGCTGAGGTCGATTCCGTTCAAAATAGCGTCCACAGACCCCGTGCCATTATTGCCAACCCAGAAAAACCCCGCAACAGGCGGATAATCAGCAAACCTTTGAGCTCTGGTCCCTTTGGGTTCCTGGAATGTCTTCTTTTTTGGGGCATGTTGGGGCCTGCAGGAAGATCTATGGTGCGACAGGCAAGGAATCGTAGTTTGATGCACATGGCAAGTGCCAGTGAAAAGGGCTTCGGGTTTAGACGGAAAAGAGCTGCCCAAAAAATCCTAGCCTTTAATTGCATGCACTTAGGCGCTACCATCCACCATGCAAGATAAAACAAGGTTGTGAGAGACCTAGGGATGGATCCAAAAAAACATACAAGGCCCTGTCAACCAACTCCCTGTCGCATATGTAGGCCGTATGATGAGCATACTGGGCCCCCACCGCTCCCGCCTATGGGGGCCCAATAATAATGCCAATGAAGATATGTATCATATTCAGCAGGGTTAGTAGGTTGGGACGATATGCGGTTTTAGAATCTTTTGGGCGTTTCGTCTAATACTTTTCAGGACCCGGGGGGATCCAAACCAAGCGCCAACAGGCTCTAATGACCTTGGATGATACCTTGGGAAGATCTCATTCGCAATTCCTTGCCTCAAGACAGAATACAAGTCCGCTTCTATATGCCACAGAGCAAATTGGGATCCGCTTTCAACGGGACTCATGTCTTTGAGAAAACCTTTAAACCCTTGACCCTACACGGAAAAATGCAAGCCAATTTCTACTCCATGGAATCCTCCTACAAGCTCCAACATTCTCAAATCTTATGCGCTCTAAACCCTAAACCTCTCGGAAAAAACCCCATAATCCACGTTAAAGGGGCACCTCATCTTTTCGGCTTCTTAAACACACAAGACATGCCTTGGTATCACAGCTTCTTCTGCAGGAACTCCTCGAAGGAGCCGCCAAGGAGCCGGCCAACCTCCACAGTGGACATCAGCAGGATTCTGAGTGGTGCTTGGGGAGTGAACATAGATATCATCATAGGGATATCTATGGGGATTATATAGGGATCTTTATAGGAATCCACTCCCCCACTCTCCCTTAAGCACCAGTGAAGTTTCCCCGGCTTGAGGCTAGCTTAAAAGGTCAGGGGTGCGGGGTTGGGGAGTTGAGGCTTAAGACCTTGGTAGTTTGGCATTTGGGATTCTAGGTATGGTAGGTCTAACAGTTCAGGGGTTCAGTGTTGCTTTAGGCGGGGTGGCGCAAAGGTCAACAGACCTAGATGCCTGCACTACGCTGCAGTTCTGGACAGCTCCCCATACCTTTCAAGCCCCAGAGCCTGAGTGCTATGGGCCGGCATCCCTCGACTCTTGTGACCGCAAGCCCCAAATGACGGAACCTGTATGCATTAGGCCTAAATGGTTTGGGCGAAAATTTGGTTCGGCTGGCCTAGACATGACACATCCAAGTATTTGACTTCTCGCTTTAAGGCTGTAGGGGGCACCCTACATTTCTTGAGAAACGCCCACAAACTAAATGTCCAGGGCCCACACATCACGGCGTAGATCGCCCCGGCTCACGCGGTAGCCAGTGGCCTGAATGAATCGACCCAGCCCTATCATTGCTGTTTGAGCGAATGCCCTTCATCATGACTATCGTGGTAGTCACATTCATGACCCCCGTCACCAACATCATCACCATTATCATCATCAGCATAAGCTGTTGATATCAAACCTTTGCGTGGCTTGCATTCCTGACGGCATTGCCTCGAAATATCCACATGCCCCCACAACAGAACTGGTGGTGAAGGTTTAGCGCATACTGGCTATATAACCATATGTTTTCTCAAACGATTTCCACTACGAGTTTGGTAGTTTGTTTGCTGCAGCGCCATGACAAGTTTATGGAGCTGTTATGACGTCGAGCCAGGTTTCTTCAGTTTGCGGGGTTTGCTTCTACGGGCGGGTCTACTCACGAGGGATGCTTACTAAATCGGGAGTGTCAGCCAATCAGCCGTGGATCTTCCTTTCCACACTGCCGCCTAGGATCGAAAATGCAATGTCTCAAGGCATGCCTACACGAGGGCTAAACCCCCAACGAACATGACGGGTTCTCTTTTGTCTGTCCCAGAACTTGCGCTCGGCTATGATTTCTGGCAAATAGCACAGTCGGACACCTAGGAACTGAGATGCAGCAAGTTGGGTAAACTGATTAACGTGCTACCCCGAATAACCCGCAGCCCCCAAGGCATGAGAAATTTCCCCCCATTCCATGGTGGTACCACGTTAGGGGGGATTTGGATTATATAGTGGTATATGGTCTTAGGCAAGGCAAGAAAAACTCATGTTGCAAGGCGGGGATACTCTGTGGTTCCTCATGCTTAGTCAAATACGTACATGCATACTATATATATATGTATATATACATACATATACGCACAACAAGTCCCTCTAAACACTCATATACCCCTTATAACCCCTTGAACATCAGCCCTAATTTTGGGGAAGCCCTAAACCCTAACACCTCCTAGGATTTTCCAAGAACAAGTGTTGGGGTGGTTGTGCCATGTTTGTGCAAGAGGTTCTCAAGCTCAGAGAGGTAGATCTCCCCCTCGTAATAATGATACACCCATCCCCCGTGTTTTCCATTCGGTTCTCCATTATTTTAATCATCTATATCCCTATCAGCATCACCACCATCAGCCTTTATAATACGTAGAAACCCTTATGCAAACACCAAAAACCCGCTGCCCTATCCCTATAGAGTCATGCCAAATTTAATGTATGCCAACAAGGTTGGGGGCCAAAGACCTGCTTTCGACAGCTGGTCTATGGGGTTCTGTATAGGGGGCTTATGGGGGGTATGTAGGGAAAACATCAGCTCAAATAGAAACGGTGTTCTGTGGTAGTTCTTATGGATTTGGGTTTTGAGAAGTTAGGGCTCCGTTTCTGAGGCTTCCTCTTTTAGGGGCTTTACTATCTGGTAAAATGAAGGTTGGACCCCATCTTTTGGACACACTTAAGCATTGCCCCACTTTCCATGCCAGTGATGAAGCTATACTGTTTTCATGTCATTCTACATTTTATTTTCCAGTTGGCTCTCCATTATTGGGTGCTAACACCCCTAAACCCAAAATATTAGTGCCCATTCTCTTTTCCTTCCCCCTATATTCTCCTTTGTCGCATGCCCAGGAGCCATGAGCTCAGTGTACTTGCTCACCAGCAGTTTGGCCAGCATGGATCGCCTTGGATTTTGGGCTTGGGGTTCCGGGTTTAGGGGTCATGCAGCCATATCAGATTGTACATCGGTTAACATGAGAAATGAATGTCTACCCCATGCCTCGGGGTACTGCCCCCACCCTGTAACAGTCTATACTAGGGCTAATATGAAGGGCTATAGTCATAATTCAAATGCTATCCAACTGTTGCTGCGTGGGGGCAGTATCTAATATGCCTGGAATGTGCTTCGAGGACAATGACACACAATTCCCATGGGATTCTCCACCGTTCTAATCCCCAAACCCTCCATATCCCTATAGAACCCCTGCAATCTCTTCAAAGTGTTTGCTTTTTACCAAATCGGAAACAGTGAGATGCAAGGTTTCATATTCAATGGATCTTCTCGATGAGCTCATGTGGCAGGGCCACAGTTCCGAGACAGCCCACAAGCCACGGAGCTAAATCATGCTCACAGAGCCACGCAAACTCATTTGGCAGATCTGGGGCCTGAATAACTACTTCGACATGGCTTTGGGGTACCCATATATTATCCAACTGAAGCTATATCTAAACCTGGAGAAGGGACATCTTGTTTTTCACGCTTTTTGCATTAATCTCTGTCGGCCCATCAGGGGGGATGGGAGGGTTTCAAGAGGACTAGCAGCCAAATAGAACCGCATCCTGGAGTTCGCGGCTTGAAGCTATGAGGGAGGATGGTTCAGTGGCAGCTGAACGGGTGAGGTTGCAGTCAGGTATATTTGGATCAGATGATTAGACGACATTGTTATCTCTGACACTAAGCCGGCTTCCTTTCTGAAGCGAAGTGCGCACTGTAAGTGCCAGACGCATGGATCCATTTGTAAATCAACTGGTCGTGCACTCTGGCAGAGCTTGCCTGCTTTGTTCATTCCTCTTGTGGTTCTTCGTCATCTAGCTTGCGGCTCTTGACGAAATCAAGACGGGGAAGCCAAGACCTAACACTAGAAAGGCAGGAGGTTGCCAACAGGGCGCTCCACATTGACCCAACGCCCCTCCCCTTACTACATGGAACTACCCCCATGGAGGGAAGTGCAAAGACCCCTCAAAGGGGTCTATATCATCAAGTTCCACGCCAGTTTGCAGGACGGTAAGCCCTACGCGCCGTGTGCCTGAAAGGTGAATTTTGTGCCCAACATCTCCAGGCGAAGGCTTGTCACCTCTGAGACTACAGACCTGAGTTCTGTGCTGTTAGGCTTAGGGGATTTGAGGCTCAGGATTTCAGAGTTCGGAGTTTGGGATTTAGGGTTTGGGGTCGGGATATGGTGGGTTGTGACAATCTCCATCTATGCCTATTGGGTTCAGGCACACAAAAAAATGCACGGTGTAACTCAATTTAACTCTGACCAAGACCCTGAGGTGGGCATTACTGTCCCTTGCTTTTGTGATGAAAAATGGATCCCTCTTTGGGAATTCAAAGTACGGACCCCTGTCATTTAGGGTATGAGGAGTTTAGAGGGAAAGCAACTTTGAGGCAGTTCCACATCACACAAAAACGTAGACACTTTTTGCACTTTTGCGGTACTGTCTCCCAAGTACATGTTGCTCGCTGCCACCTCACGCAAACTTACTATCTGAAGTGTGCCACTGTTCACCCCGGAACCCACAAAGGCGCAAATCTCCCTGGCTGAAAAAGAGCTGATCATTCTTGTGGCCCTGGGCCTACATCTCCCTTCCCAAAATGGTGGACAATTACGTTTGTACCGTACAAAACAATGCTGTGTTTTTTTCATATGTTGGCAGGGCTGGCGGCTAGACAAGCGCAAGATGAGAAAACTGTAAGTAAACAATGACGACATTGATCAGGTAGAACTTGCCGGGGAGTTCCTCAAATCATGGGCTCCCACTATAACCCTAGCTTCCCCCTTCAATTAAGGGGGGGCCTTGTTGATCTGTGCTCAAGTGGGCTGAGGCATTTGTGGCTGGGTGCACGAAAGCTGAATAAGCACGCAAAAAGTGGATCCCTGTACTTTTGGCAGACTTTTCACATCTGGGTGGTTGTCAAAATTATGGTCCCCTTTTGGATCCCCATTATANNTAATTTTGACAACCACCCATCTACTGATTGCTGAGATCCAGGCGGGTAGTTGCAGTACCACCAGCATCCCCACAGGTGGAGGTTGCGAAACTTGGTCGCCAGCACTGCTGCCTGACGAATCGCATGTTACCGGACCCAAGCAGCTCATGGTTCCACACGAGAGGCCGTCCCAATTCTAACTTATGGTGGTCTGCAAGAATCAGAGCTGACTAACCCTAAAACCACTAAGCTGCCGAGAACCCTGCAAAAGGCAGTCAGCATGGCCACTCGTTTTGTCCGCTTTGCCCAAGACATCTCTTGCGAACACTTTAAAGTGACCCTCTTATCCGTCTTATCCCCTATTGCAGCTAGTAGAATTTCATTCCGGAAGTCCTCCTGCGCACCCCATGTTGAGAGCTCCCCAGAAACCAACAAGGATACAAGACCTTTCATAGCATGCGAAGAACGAAGTAGCATGCGGAGGGATCTTCATTGCTCTTGCTCCTGGACCTGGGAGATTCGTCCCAAATTGGGGCACATGCCTTGAGGAAACCGCGGCATGTAGTGGCATTGCAAGCGATGCTGAAGATCCCTCTTCAGGATTATGCCCAAAAACCCACCATTGCTTTCAAGCAGCACCACGTAAGACTGAGGCTTGCAGTATGAAGCTCACAGACTTAAAAGGGTGGGTTGAAGAAGTTGAGCTTTAGCTGTGGCAGGCACCTCATGCTGGTCTGTGCGGCTGAGAACCGTGAAAAGGAACTTCACGTCTGGGTTGGCCTGGCAGAGGTCTCCTGATACATTCTAAGAATTATCCATGTGCCAACTTGCTTGGATTGCACACGGGCTGAGCCTGACTTCGGAAATTTGAGGTAGCCCCTTCCATCCAAGACCATGAGAACTTGGCCCTGAGTTTCTTCAAGGTTAAATGTCTTTCTGCGGACCATCTGCGTGGTGAAGGCTCCTGCTTTTTGAGAGGACCCTGAAATACCATAGCTGTTGTTACAGATGTAAACATATACATATATATACATACATATGTGTATATCCTTTATGTACCCTTGCGGGGGCCATGACCACCCGGTAAAGCATGCTAAGCTAATCCTCCATACTTGCCCGGGGATTCGGCTGTGAGTTCATGACCTGAAGAAGCACTAAGCACACTCTTGCTGCAGTCCTAGCGCCCGCAGTTCTGCTGAGCCAACCTTACCCAAACACTCTTGGTGGGGCGTCGTGGAAAAGTTTGGGGTTTTGTGCCCATGGGTTGTTCAAGAATCAATAGAGTACTTCGCTGAGAAAACCATAGAGTTTATTATGGATGGTAACACAAGTTGAAGTCTTTGGGATCTGGGGGTTTGGATTACACAGCGATTTGTCTAGCTTCGGATCATATATGTCAGCGGCTTGGGCACATCGCTTGGATGGAGTATCCTGTACGGGCATGAATGAGGGACCACAGGTACGAGACCTGGTTAGAGCATGATGATCATGTTTGAAAGTTTTCCCTACTAATTTGAGTAGCGGAATTCTTGAAGGTGCTAGCGGCACCAAGCCAAGTACTGTTGATGCATCACGCTCCCTGGGAGCATTTTATTCGCAGGAACCCAGGGTCATGCAGGATTTGATCCATCAATCACATCCACCTGCGCTTGCTCCTTCAACAAATTCTGAGTGTACATGCCTTGCATAATGAACAGCATTGCGCAGACCAATCCCTGAAGGCCAGAAAGTCATGCTCATCAAGACTTTTGTCCCTATAGTCAGGACGTGACTACATTCGTTTTGTGGTAAACACATTAGCGGAAAGAAGGCCCCCGCTGAACAAAGGCACAGTGCTATGGTGCTGCGCTGGCAGAGCGGGAGAAGGGGCATTTTTGACCTAGCCCGCAAGAAGCTCCACAATTTCAAGGTGACCTTTCTTCAAGGCCAATTCAGAAGCCTTTTGCCTTTGGTCACGGAACTCATCGCCGAGGATGCCTCGCTGCAACAGCAAACGAACGATTTCGGCCTGGCCATGCGCAGCCGCCGCTTCTAAAGCTGCGTCTCTGTCAGCGCCAGCGTCCAACAGCAAGTGCACCACCCTCGCATGGCCCTTCTCAGATGCATCTGCGATGGCGTGTCCACCCAAATGGTCCATGAAGCTTACATCAGCACGGGCTTCCAACAACAAGCTCACAATCTCGACATGGCCAGCCTCGGCAGCGATGATTAGGGAAAAGCTGTAACCGTCTTCGTCAAGGCCGATGTCAGCGCCAGCTTCTACCAGCAATCGCACAACCTCAACGTGCCCGGCAGCAGATGCTTCCTGAATCGCGCAATCCACTTGTCGGGTTGCACCTGCACTGATGAAGAGTTGCAAAACCTCAACGTGTCCTCGCTGAGAAGCTATAACAAATGGCCGTTCAACATGATGAGGGGCCAGGTCCTTGAAGGCGTCTGTCTCGAAAAGCCATCGTATTTGCTGTACGTGGCCCTGCTCTGCAGCAAGCTCAAGCTCGGAAGCGACACTGAGCACTTTTGCCGACACGGGCAGAAGAACCAGATGAGCTTCCATCGGCATAGCTAGCATGCCCAAGTCGACACCATCTTCCAAGACACTTCCATCGTGCAAGAGCTGTTGAAGGCTCAAGGGAAAGCCATACTGTTCACACAAGTGGGCCTTCACTGTCCTGACATAAGTTTGCTGCTCCACCCGGATATCGGCCAGCTCCGCTCCAGACACCGCATGGAGGACATGGAGCATGTCAGCTAGTCAATTTCATGCCCCCCCCAAAAAAAGAAGTGAAAGCTGAAATTGCATTGGTGCCTTATGAGGATTATAGGGGGTGTGTAGAGATGTGGAATGTTGGCGAATCGCGTGTAAAAGTGTCCTGACTCATGGCTGTATCCTCCTCCCTGCCGGGGTCACTTCTGATGTTTCCCCGGGGGAAGAATGCCCCCTACACTCAAGACCTAACAAACCCTCATATGCGTATCTAGATATACATATGTATACCCAACAGCTCGAAAGGCGTCAAGAACAAACCTGCGCATGATGCATGTACAAATGGCATGGGCAAGGAACATGCAGGATTTACTGCAGAAGATTACCTCGTCTGGGCCTAAACCCGAGTTTAGGGTTTAAGGCTTCGGGGCTTCAGAACTTTAGGATAATATCATCCATCCTTGCCGTGGGTCATGCATGACAGCATGATATGGTTGCGTGGCTATATGAGGGCATGAGTTTACATCCTGAAAGAACTCCCGTCCTATGACTTTCTGTTGGGCTTTGCGCTCCCGCGCCAGTACTTGCAGGCCATAAAGCAAAACTACCAGGCCAAGTGTGCTGGCCCAGGGGAAGCATGGAACTTGAAAAGGAACATGGCATGCTGCCATCCTCTGCGCACAGCAGGCATTCCAGCTTCCGTGTTTGAGTAGAGAAGTGCAGTCCGCAACAGCTGATATTAGCATTCCTTTCGGACTCCGGTTGGGACCTAAAGCTTCAGACATATTCGAAAGACAATATGGCCAAGGCTTTGCTGTGTCTAGCCCTAGTGGGAAGGTTGATTTGGGGGGAGGGGAACTGGCTTTCAGCCAGAAGCAGAGTAGGACAGGCGTCCAACAAAAGACCTTTGTGAACCTTGCTTTTCTCTTATTGGCTCCTAGTAGGGAATAAGGGCATAAATTATATATAGGTATTACAGATGGACTATATCCCCCTCTTCCCTGCTGACAACCAGTAAGTTTTCGGGGCTGAGGGTTTATAGACTATACGCAGGGAAACCCAAGTCTGCAACCAGGTAATGTCACAAAGCATCTTCTATTTACCTGTATGGATAACACTCGTGCTTCGTACGATGCCTATGTAGACCTACACACTGTCCCACTGATCATGAATACCCCCCATTCTAGTCCCATTAGATCATGGGGGAGGTTATGGGCACGGGGAGGCTTCTTCTAAGGCCATGAAGTGGTTGCCCAAAATAAGAGGACCCCAATACAGACCCAACATATTATAATCGTTACTAAGGAGACCCCCAAAACAGGTACCCCTCATTTGAGGAAATACATATATGTATATATCGAAAAATGACCGTTATATCCCCTTCAACGGAATCCCTAATTTTGGGAAACCTCTGTTTGAGTTGACCATTTGACTCCTAAACCCTAAGCCCGAAAAAAAAAATAGACCAATATTATGAGGATCACCAAAAGGACCCCCAAGTTTGGGAAACCCCAATAGGCAGGGATTACTCTGAGCCCCTGGCACCATCACCTGCCAAGCCAAGCTGAGGGGACACCTCAAGCAGGGTTTAGGGTTTTAGTGTTTTCGGTTTAGGCCTTAGAGATTGAGATTTTGGGAATGGATGGAAAAACAAAGAACGTGAAACGGAAACTGGCCGTATATGGTGGTTTATGATTATGTTGTTGGCCCCAGGGACCCTTAGGGGATATAAAGGGTTTATCATTTATCTGGGTCCTGATGAGGGATTGTACAAACGGTTCAGGGTTTAGGGCTCTGCTCAGGGTTTTAGGTTCAGGGTTCAGCGCTTATGGTCCAGGGCTGGACGCTTATGGCTGACAGGAGGTTAGGGGAGTTTTGGGGCACGAATGTTAAGCCTTCAGGACTTGGGGTAAACCCTAAACCCTGAACCGCGCAGGCAGCTTGGGTCACAACTTCTTCCACTAGAGACACGGGCCTGCACAAAAATTGGGGCTTGCGTTTGGGATGTTTAAGGCTCAGAACTTTCAAGTCGCATCACCGTGGGAATGGAACAAAGACCTGAGAATACCGTCTTCAGTCAAGTACTGAGTGGAAAGAAGGGCGATACAAAAGGAGCTGGATCTGACCTGCTTGTGAAAATGCCCCAACGCACGTCTGCGTAATCTCTTAGGTGGACCCCCATGCAATGGTGGTATAATACCAATATGAGGGCCCAAATGTCATCACTACTATCCCTGAAAGTCACTATTACTGGCTGGGGGGTCTATCTAAGCAATCTCTATCTCGCCCATGGCAGCCTTTGGACGTTTGCCTGCCCTGGGCTTCGAACTGCTCGCCTGGTCCCCATGCGGAGAGACCTAAGTAGCTTGGCTTTGGGGCCTGTGTAATGACCTGGCTAAGGGGAATAATGGTAATGATGCTCATGGTAGTGGTAATCATGGTAATAATGGGAATGGTAATAATGGTAATGATGGTGAGAAATGTCTGGGTTTCGTGTCAGGATCCATGGTTAGTATGCTCACCACAGCGTCACTACGACTCCGAGGACGAAAGGCAGGTACAGCTATCTAGCTAGCTCACAGCCAGCCTTCCAGCCTAATGTAGACCCATGATTAATTAACCCCCTTCTGTTAAGGGCCTAAATATTGGGATCCCTATTATAATCCCTATTAAGGGGAGGGGGTTTGTTAATCAGGGGTCTGGGTTACCTACTCAACCACTGACTTCCTACATTCCGGGCTCTGTACTCTTCTTCAAATACAAACTGATCCAACTTGCGGCACCCACCCATATGTTGGTCCGTTTCACTATGCTGAGAATTGGGCAGCGCGACACCGAATTCTTTGCAAAGTGGCAGAAGAACCTCATCAAGAACCTGCTCGAAGGTCTAACGGAGGCTTGAAAAATCATCGGCCCCTGCCTTTCGGGAGGTTCCTATAGTGTTGAGGACAATTGTGTGATGCAACCTCGAGGACGGCATTGGCTGCCCCTTGCGTGCATTACGATCATTACGAACCCATGCACTTTTGCACTCTTTGAGTGGCGGCAAGAAAGGGCGATGAGCTGCTGTGAGTGTGCTGTGCTGCCTCTCAACCTACTTTTTGCGAACATCAGAAGGCAAAACAATCACAGCGTTTTGAACATCCGCGAGCTTCCCATTCGTGATCTACAGCTCAGGCAGGTGGATAAAACTTGGCAGGCACGCTCCAGTCTCTCAGACGTAACGCCACATGCGGAACACATCCCGGCTGGCTGTGTGCATGAATGGTCAGAATTATGTTCAACAACAGCCTCATAATCCAGATCCGATTTATGGTTGCGCCTTGGCGCGCCTTCCCACTCGCCTCCACCCCACTACGGTGTGGCTGGCTCAAGGATATAAAGATCTAGAAAATAATCAAAGGATTTACAGGGACATTTCGCAGGATTTTTCATACGAAATCAGACAACGGAAGGAATTCTAGTTGAAATTGTATGGTCTCAGTAAAGCTCGTCAGATGAAGGTATACAGGTCACATAACAGTTTGGATGAAGGGCTGCTTCAAGGACACCCTGGGGGAGCAGGCGCACAGAACGCACGGTACAACCATGAAAACACAGTATATTTCTGGTGAATTGAGACGGTAGGTTGTCAAAATCCTTCCAGAGCCATTCGACCTGGTCCTCAAACCCCTAACCCTAAAACCCCCCCAAGCCCTAAGAACCCAAACCCTAAAAAGTCCCTGCAGCGCACCACAAAAGGAGCATAACTTTGAATTTTGACAACCCCCCACATACACTCCCACAAGACGCAACGGCCCCACCTGCTGCGGGCTTGGAGCGGACTGATCTGAGCTGAGGTCCCAGTCGAGGAGGTTTGGCGACCTGGCTCGAGTTTACAAGGTTGAGGGTTTCTGGGTTATATAGGATTACACAGGGATAGTTGAAAATGAATCGAAACTACTATAATGGGTTATATAGGGTTTATATAGGGGGTATTTTAGGTTGGGTTGAAAGTTTGCGGATGGCTGTATGTAGTGCAAGATGTCCTCCACCTACTGTGCTGTGCAGTGGGAGCAGGTTTCTGGGGGCCCGCATGGTGAAGGCATACTTACAGGAGCCTCGTCGGAGGATTCAAAACTAGGACAAGAGATATAAGTTCTACCGCATGGTTACTTCATGCAACTTTGCTTTCCGGGGAATCTGCGAGGAACACTAAAAAGCTTTGGGAATGCCACCTGCGTGGAGAGCAAGAGAAAGGGAGCAGGGCTAAACTGCTCATCCCCGTGCCGCAAAGAAAGACGACAAACAAAACAAACTTACAGTGCCCCTTAAGTAGTTAGAATATGGGGTATATGGGAATCTGAGTATACTATACGCAAAGTCTACTCCAGCGGGGCTATAAGCCAGCAGCCCTTTGCAAATGTACACCGAATGGTTCCATGCAGAGTCTCAATTTCGACGATCACTTCGTGATGCCTCTGAACCCTATAGGCTTCTGTAGCGTCACTGATCGAGAGCCTGGTGGAGCTTCCCAGACTAGTCTTCACACCATTCAACTATGTAAGTAAGACAGACCAGAAAACTCTCAATAGAAGTACGAAGATTCAACACAATGTTGGGCGGAGCCATGCCCCTAAACCCATGGATTTTCGTAGCGGTTTGGGTTTGGGAGATTTTCAGGGGGCGTTCCTTGACACGGATACCCTTTAGCAGTGTGGGGCCATTTATCTATTTGGGTTACATTCTTCTCCGCGCGCATGCAGCGAATCCTCTTTGAGACACTCCTTTGAGCCTTTGACCACGCAACACGTCAAAATCAAATACGATTATTACCTGCGCGTGCGTTTTGAGACAAGGAAAGCCCTGCCTGATTCAGCCAAGTCGAACCATAGATAGATGAGGTCCGAACTCAACAACACACCCTGCCCTCGAGCATCTGTAAGAAGGGCTTGGAGTTCAGGAAATTACGATGTGCTGGCCGACCACCGCAGCTCACAGAAATAGTTACCACCTGACCCGGGAGGAAATCACCTTGTCCAAAAAAATCTTTAACCATCAGGGTCCCCAGATTCATACGCTTCTCCAACATCTAGCATGCACAACAAGACTGCGAAATTCAAAGCACCCTCCATCCAAACATTCCAGTGTCCAGATGTTTCAATTCCTAGTGCCCATCCCCGCCGTAGCTCATGCAGAACATTCATGAGGCTAACTACCATGGGCCCTCAGCGCATGGACTCCAAAATAAGGGATGATTAGGGCTTGTAAAGCCTCACCAAAGCGACTGATCAATGCTCATTACGCATTATTAGTCTGCATAATCGCAGGTCCATAGTTAGTAGTCCCGTGAAAAATCTCAATTAAACGAGTTATCCACAAGCGGTACGGGGGTCTAGTAAGTCTGTTATGGCAGGAGCACAAACTCACAATTCCCGACAGCACCTGCCCAAGTGCATGTGTAAATTGCAGCCATTGCTAAAGGACCGTATGCATCACACAGGAACAGGCCACCAGCCATTCAAACCAAAGGCCTGTTCACTTTTGTCGATGTGTACTTGAAACCATCGGGCGTGGCTGCTGTGATGAATACCTTACGATGGAGACTTGGAGGTCACAAAACACGTGGGGGCAAGGACCCGCGTGAAGCCTATGGAGGTTGCTTGAAGCTGTTGTTGCTTACATGAACTTCAACTTCAATAAAGGACAACAGCATGTTACCAGTCTTGGACAGGTCCCCAGAATATTGAACCGCGAGTATTATGCAAGTTTAGCCCCCTGCTTCCTTCGCCGTGCTCGGCTGGTTCCTCTTGCAAGCGATTGTTCAGCCATGATTGTTCTTCCACGGGCGATTGTGGTGGGTCCAACGATCCTTTTATCAGCAAAAAAAGAGAGTTCATGCGCAAGGCTGGAAAGCACTGCACCTTGCGCTGGCTTGTGCCATAAGATCTTGCCGTTCTTCAATGCTGGATGGACAAGAAGCCGAGACTGTCGGCATTCGGGGGATTTAAAGCTACGCCCCACTTGCCAGCTTGCCTCAAGTGGGGCAGGAGCCGATCTGGTGATCCTACCATCCCTTCAGGGCCATAGTCCTCAGTTGCAGAGGCCAACTGGCCTTGAAAGGGGCAGGAAGATGTCGTCCCAAAATCACGTTTTTTTGCCTTTAGTTCGAAAACATCCTGTAGATCAAGAGTCTCAACATAAGCTGCCGACGTCAGGGAGCCAAGCCAGTTTGCCTCGAAGTTGAAGGATGCGCACCCACAAACTTTGCAAACGGTGTGCTGTCGAGCTTTTTTCACGGGCCAAGCCGAGCAAAAGGTGCTTGGACTTCACGAAGCGGAGCCAGGCTATGACGGTTCAGAAGGATTCGGATAACAGAATGTCAGAATGGGTTTGCTTCAACATTCGCTGCTACACCGATATCACTTCCATCGCTCCTCCAAACCCTAAACCCTGGAAACCTATCCCCGGCCGGAGGTCATTTGACAGAAGGGCCTGCAAGCCGTGATGATGGTCCAGAACGCAACAGGTGCTTCAAATGTCCGACCACTTAAAACTACATCCACTGGTAGAAATCAGCCAACGTGGCCCTGGGTCAAGACAGTACCCCTTCTGCCTACAGCTTCAGGAAATCCAACCAGGGATCCCAAAGCTGAGGCAAGGGCAGGTTGAATGGCCCTCACCTTGGCTTTTCAATGCAAGGTGATCACAGCATGCAGGCTGGGGCTGGAACAACATAAACCCCAACTGACCTTGACCAGAACGTCTCTGGGACAAGGAGTCTTCATGGAAGTTCTGCGTTATCCCTTTTGTGTTTCTGAAGTACCTGTGTCAATAGCTGTTTCGAAAATAGCCTACTCAGAGTAAGGAGTCAGGAAAAGAGACCTGTAGGCTTCAGGCACCACAAATAGCTGAGCTTGCGTCGCTCTCACGAACCAGCTCGGCGGCACCACCTTGGGATTACATGGGGATTATATGGGGATTATATAGGGATTATATAGGGATTACGCAAACAAGATGTCCGCAGCACATAAAACCCAGCATCTGCACCTAACATACCAGCGAAAACGTAGGGAACCCGCAAAGAGCTACCTGGCTCAAACGGAGGTTCCCATATGAAGAAGCCCACTTGAAACGTAATTTCCGCCCTAGAACCTTGGCAGCTGTAATGCTACGAGTAACAGACCCGTACTCGACATCTCACGGTGCGCTAATGACATGTTTAGCCTAGCTCAAGAACGTCTGGAACAGACATGCTTGTTGCACAACATGGGAGCTGTCCAGCAGATCGCGAAATGAGTACGACGCTTAGTACATGTCGCGGCTTGCTCGAAAACAGGCAACCTCCAGCCCTGCTGTACAAAGCGGGCACTGAGGCCAGCTTGAGGCGATGGCGCAAGGTGCTTGGCCTGATCCAGTTCAGGACTTTGTGCAGCTTATTGGTTCGGAGTTGCCCGTGCGTGACTACAAGAAGCCTGATGGCCAGACGGCGCCCTCTGAAACACAAAGCGCAACCTGACCTTTGATTCCAGCTGACTGCAAGGTCTGTTCGCATCCAAGTTGGGTAAGATGGTACATTAAGCTTCTTTGTCTGTTGTCTATGAAGACCGCCATGGCATTTGCTGTTTGGGCTGGCAATTGGAAGCAACTCTGTCTGTCAAACCTCAGCTGGATTGCTAATTGCAAAATATATTTGGGGAACTCCAGCTCAAGTACTTTCGCCAGGATGGAGCCGCAACACTGCCCAAAACTCAGAGCAGTAACTTTGAAGACGCAGGCTTTGCCTTACCAGCCCTTACTCGCAAGTCAGCCGATACCACAGCACCGGGCACCGGGGCAGCTCATCCTTTTAATTTCGTTGAACTGTAATTAGACTGTATACTAGACCTAAGCCTTCCTCGTGGCATGCCTCCTTGTCAGATTTGCTGAGCAATTTCCCTCCCAAATCCGAGTCTTGTGCCCTTACCGGACCTATAGCCCTTGCGCAAGAACAGATCAACAAAAATTGAGGAGTGGTCCCAAACTGCCTTTTGCCGCAGGGTCACTCCCAACTGTTAGAGACCTATATTTGGTTTTGAAAGCCTTTGTCGTGGGCTCCGGGAATAGCAAGCTATGGTGCGAGGTGGCCCAAGGCATTTCACAAGCCCGATCTTCTTGGGCCGCTCATATATATACATGAAAGGATAGGAAATTTGGCATATGAGAATATAGACCTACACATGAACATGTATGTACACAAAAGTATGTTTGAATCTGAAATAGGAGTACCCGAAGCACTTATGTTCTGTTGACCGATGCTATGCTGGAAGCTGAAGGGCAAGCTGCTCGCAGTGTATAGGTTACTGTAGGAGCTCAACAAACTGCCCATGGCCTCTTATCCGGCACAGCCATTGCATAGGCATACATGAACTGGCTCAGAACATCCAAGAACCTTGCTCCAAGTATGCAAGCTATGCATTGTCCATGGAAACTTTCCACCCCCCCGGCCTGCCCAGTCCCTGAAGTGTACGGCAAACGGCCGGCCAATCTCCCTCCAGCAGCTTGTCTAAGGCCTGAATCAGAATTCTGGTATGGAATATGCTCAGGATCGAGTCTTGAAGCTGCCTACATGAAGGATGCTGTTGTTTCGGGGTCGCGATGCAACTGCTAGACACGCTTCACGTTTGGAATAGTAAGAGCGTCCAAGCTCATCTGAAAGTCTGTTGCACCTCGGCCAAGTTTTAGACAAATGCGTTCTGACATCGGATATCCGTGTTTATCTCTGCTTTCATGGGCGGGCATTGCACAAGGCTTGAGCCCATGATTTTTGAAGGGTTTAGACACTCAATCCCTGGAAACTGAATCCTCCCTAACCAATACAAGCCTCCGCAACACTGCAAAACACCTTGAAACGCGACCGCTCTTTCTGGAAACCGTGGTTTGAGCTGCATAAACTGGTGACTCGGGCTCACACAACAGCGCTCCGATAGCGCGGAGGACAGGCAGGCGGACTCAGCGAAGCCCGCAATTGCAGCAATAATGCTATTGCGAGTGCGGTCATAGCATTACTGTGGCATCAGAAGGACGAAAGCACCCGAGGAAAACAGCTGAAGATGGGACCCGCCATTTTTTTGGCGAGAAGGCGAGCCACGCTTCAGCAGCACTTCATGCTTATTACATCGGCAAGGGCATCAAATATATGAAGACCTTGGTCCTTTCCAAACAGTGCCTGTAAGACGCTCTGAAATGTTTGTGCCGGGGAGGACATGGATTCAGTCAGTGAACCCTGGCCTACGCCACACTCCTTCAGCTACTGAAATCATGACATAAAAACTGCTCACGGCAACAACTTGCCCAGGATCATAACACGTGCCTCCCCATTCGGCAGAAGATGATAGCGTAATCCCTTAGAACTACCCCAAAACGGAGTCAAAACGACAACTAACCTCAGGGTCGGTCGCGAGGCAATGCTGGAGCTGGTTGCTCTCGAAGGGGTCATGGCCTAGAATCCAGAAGATATACCAAGCTTTGGAGCTTGGGGCGTCAAAGGGGTTTTGGCTACCAGTACGCCGTTTCTTTGGGTGCCCAGGTTGAAGGTCTGATTGGCATTGCTGGGTTTGTGTGGCAGTGTAGAACTTCAGGCCGCCTCCTGCCCCCCTGAGAACTGAATGTCCCTTACAAAATTTACTTCTAGAGAATAGCCGGTCTCCACAATATCTACACAAGATGCAATCTGACAGTTCTCAGGGCAACAAGAACGGATCCATCATCTGCGAAATCGTAACCCTAGGCAGGCTTTTGGCCTTCAAATTTGGGCGG
This sequence comes from Symbiodinium pilosum, assembly GCA_905231905.1. NCBI lineage: Eukaryota > Dinophyceae > Suessiales > Symbiodiniaceae > Symbiodinium > Symbiodinium pilosum. Next base: position 118,742 of record CAJNIZ010037891.1, read on the forward strand.
ATTAAATTAACAAGTCACGGGGTTGAAAAAGCATGCTTTCTGAGTTTATCCTCGCAGCACTACACCCAGCGCGCTGACACGGTCCACATCCCACAGATTCCAAAAAAAGAAAAGGGCGGAAGGCGCATCCAAGATAGCGGCTGGTCACGACGTAGCGCAGCCTACCAAGGTTTGGAAGGTTTGACTCGGGGATATGGGGCGAGCCTTGGGATCCGTCGAAATTGTTTGACTTTGCTGGTTGTTGGAGGTCATAAAGTGCACCCCTCCCACATAACATAATACGTATCACATATTATATTGCCCCACTGGGGCGGAATTGGGATAGCACGAACCGCCGCCTAAGCGTCCCTACAGACACTCTGGCCCGTGCCGCCCAGTGTTGCACGGCATAAAAAGAGCCAGCGAATGCATGCACGTGCTGAAGCATTGAATAGCAGGCAGGTGGAAAAAGCACAGTACTAGGCACGACAACACCTCAAACACAGAGTAACACAGCAGAAGCACTACTATCCGGAGAGCATCGAGGCAGACAATTCCCGAGCCCGCATGATATTCGCTTTAGAGTCAGCCCATCTATACAGCCTCAGCCTCTGCTTTTGAAGCCCCTGCTACAGTCATGCCTGCCTTGCCAGCCGCATCATTTTCTCGTTGAACATCTCAGCGTCCTGCCCAGCATACCTTGAGCTTTTGGATTGCGGAAGATATCTCTAAGTGTCTTGTACATCGCTTGAAGGAAGCCTTGGGAAACGCTACAGGGCAGGTACACTATGTTTGGGGAAGTGATACCACGTATATCCCTCTATATGTTTATTCCTAATACCGGCTACCCCAAAATTAATCGCAACAAAGCTAGTTTTGGGCTTCCATGCATCTTTGGGGGGAGTCTATCCGTCGAGTCCGCCTTGACAGTTCTCAGCTGCGCTTTCGGAATTAGGGCTTGTGTTTGCTGCTGATGCAAACCATGATGCTTACAATACTTAGTCGCTTGGAAGCCCGAGGAAGATGTGTGATGTTCCCATTATCCGAAACCACATGGGACCTTAGGGAGCCATTGGGAAGCCTTTCGGGAGGAGGTCTTAGGAGTCTCCAATGTAGGTTTGGGCTTGAAAATTATTTAAAAAAAAGGCGGTCAGAAGCAAATTCCGAACCCAAATACTTCTAGAACCTAGATGGGGAGAGAGCTCTGGCTCCAGAGGCCCAGTGTGTGTTGTTACCATCTCTCTTCCCAGAGCTCTGTTTAGAGATCCGTCCGGCTGCAACCCGGGGCTCTATTCCATTGAGCCTACATCCAGGGTAATATGCCGAATCGCTAATTCAACGATCAAAAAATACCAAAGTCAGAATGTCCAGTGGATGAACAGTGACCCAAGTATCACTTGTGAATCAAGGCAACTCTAAACCTGAAGCCCTTGAAAACCTCAACTCCCAAAATGGACTCTGTACATATATACACCCTATTATATCATAGTAGTTTCCATTTTCTTTTCCATATCCCTATATAACCCCTACATATTCCCCATATACAGTACTTTCCAAAATCCCCTTCAACCCTTGAAGCTCGCGGCCTCAAACCCCGCCCCTTGAAGCAAGGGCCGTGCCATTGCCGGATGGCTTCCAGGTCACGCTTGGCAACTGCCTCCTTGAGGCCCAGGGCTGAGAGCCTGGATCTTCTGAAACGGATTTAAAGGATTTTGGAGATTTCCTTCCGAGGGGTTTCCAAGCACTTTTCGATACAGGGGTTTCACAAAGGGATTTACGTAAAGGGCATAGGGAAAAAAAGGAAGTCGAGAATCAAATGGACAAGTACATACAACACAAAATGGAAACTGCGCTTCTGAAAGGGTTAGTTTTAAGATGGTAGATTTTGGGTCCAAAACAGCTTAGAGTACGGGGTTGTGGTAGTTTTGGCTGACGATCTACAATCTTATCTCTAGGGTTTGGAGTCTGTTGCTTCCCGCTTGGTCTGGTCAGCAGGAAAATGGCTTGCTGAATTCATGCAAGGGCTTTCCAGCCTTAGCAGGATTTCACAGGATGTGCTGCTAACGTAGGGCGAGCCAAGTTATCACCCTTGTTTCAAACGATCTTGAGTGCACGCGCACACACAACCATTCAAGGGACTTCTATCGTGCAAGAAGACTGAAACTGCTTTTGCGGCTCTGGGCCTCTGGCGTTGTCAGCACACCCCGGCCTTGGACATTACAATGTGTCAAGTGTTGAAGGCAGTTTTGGACTTACTCCATAGATTCTCGGATCTAGGTCAATGCGCCACTGCAGCCACGGCCACTGCCTCCAGTACTGGTACTGCTACCATCACTTTTAATCCTAGTGGTGTTTCATTGCTCGTTGCGAGAAACCCTCTACCATCTGGAACGCCTGGAATGTCTATGCACTACGTCTACTCGCAAACGATTCATGATGGTTGCAAGTTGCAAGTCAACTCGCAAGTTCCAGCTTCAAGGCCTGACCCAAAGCGTTTTAAGGTTCTACTACACCAAAACTGCAAGGGAAAAAATTGCCAAGGAAAATCCTGGAATACTGCGCGTTCTTTCCGGGGCCCCATTGCCATTCGAACTCATCAGGATTGATATTTTAGGATGGACATAACAACTTCACATGGAACTCAGCCTCCAACACGGCTCCGACAAAGGTGAGGAGTTGACCTTGATCACAAAGGTCGGTTCCCGCAGGACTGGTATCCTATCGGGAATATCTATTCTCAGGGGAGTGGGGGAGCCAATGTTATTCCTCTCGGATCCAGAATCTCACTGGCATGGGTAGTTCTCCAACCACAGGTGCCCCATATACACAGGAAAACGCTTTCTCAAAATGGACGCAAAGTCTAGAGACCCAAATGATGGCTGCCAGAAGGCAAGGGGCCCAACTTCCGGTTCGTTTCGTTGGATATTCAATATGAGGTCCATGCGCCGCAAGGGCTGTCTACCCTTTTGGCGCATTTCCTTTTGGAGGCTGCCTATCAAGATTGGGATGACTCCGTTCAATTTTTTAAAAGCAGTGACCCTAACTCCAAACCCTAAACTACATAATCAGGAGATTTGGGCTATCTCTGGCCATCGCAACCTCCAAAATGAACAAGGACACTATGACTATCATAGGACAAATGAAATAGGGTCTTTCTTGTAGGGCCTAGGGCTGCCAATATAAACTCCAAACCTAAACCAAACCATTTTCAGGGGCTCTGGCAAAGAGCCCCTCCCAAACGCGGCTCGCCTGGTCGGCGCGGCTCCTAGGCATTGGAGCCCCTTCCTTTGATTGGATTGATAAGGGCCCTACATTCAAGAGCCTTAAACCTGTGATCTTTGGGCAATACCGGCGGGTTGTCAGGTTCTTAGAGTCTAAGCAGAAGACTGTAGCATGCTGATGGGTAAAATCCTGCCTGACACTAAGTCTGCATAACAGCATGTCGGTCTGCCTGTTGGCACTCAGGTGCGTGGGGTCCATACTGCCCTCAGTCCCTTGTGCTTGCAAGGTTGGAACTACGGGCCCGTGGTATGGGCATTTAATCCTAGGATTCTTGCCTACCGGGCATACCGACCATACTTAGGCCTCACCAGAAGAGGAGACAAGTTGAGGCCCACAGGTCTCGGGCTGCAGGTTCAGGACCAAGCGCGCGGCCGAGGAGTATAGTACCGTCTGGTTTCGGATTCATTTGGGAGTCTGAAAAGCAAACCCTGTGGAATCCTCAGTTAGGGATTCCTAGAATCCTTCGAAATCTGAAAGTGTCCAAGCTATGGAAGGTACACCGTTTTTGATAAACCCCTCATACGTGGTAATCCCTAAGCCTCACAGTAGGGATCTCACTCAGGTTTGGGGGCCCTTTGAAACGGATTGAATTCATCACCTTCTGCCCCTAGGCCTTAGGATAAAAGCCTCAAACCTCGCTACCTGACAAGACATGTTACCCAAAACGCAGGACCAACGTCTGGTGGACTCAATTATTACTTCTATTATTGCAATGACTGCCATTATTACTTATTATTAGTAGTATTACCATTACTATTTCTGGCGTTGCTACTATATTTATTCTTATAACAATTAACATTATGGTTGTTACTCTTACTAGTAATGGCGTCTCTAGCCAGTTAGAACTCAGGGCCACTAGCCAGGGAAGCTGGCTTAAAAAATGCACTAGTCAAACTTACTGGGACTTTATTTTGGAATTATGGGAATATATTGTGGTTAAATAGAGGTAATGGAAAAGAAAATGGAAGCTACTACTTTATAACGGGGTATACATTGGGGTTATAGAAGGGAATACCCGTTGTTACTTACCCCTTTGTCGCGGCCTGTTGCTACATACCTTTGTCGCAAGTACTTGGTCCGGGCATGCCCCGCAAAAAATGCCATAAAGGTGCTTGCCGCAAGCCAAGAAATTTTGTTGCAAGCCTGTCGTGGAATGGCCGCCCAAGCCTGTTACAAACCCTGTGTTTTTGAACCACATCCATATATAGGTATTATGTTCCATGTGTCCCCAAATCCCCGATCGAATTTCACGACCGCTCGGCCTGGGGATAAGCCTCAGTCACCCTTCTCTGCTTCCGCGGCCCTGGCCCCAAGCCCCTGAACCTTAGGCCAGTACATCATCAGACCTGAAACTTATAAGCTCTCTGAGAACCGCGCAAAGCGTAGAACTCCTTGGGCGACTCGCCTTGTCATGCAAACAGCTTCCGACTTTGACCGCGTTGACATCATGGCTTTGCAACTTGCATGGCTCATGGGCAGCGCCAGGTCTAGTCGTGCTGCCTGTGAGCCATGCAAACGGCAAAACCCTGATGCCGAAGCGTCACGGTTCGGGGTTAGGGCCTGATGCTTTAAGAGGGTTTCGAAGAAGATTCGGCTACTTCCAAGGCCCTGCGAACACAGGACCTAAAAGCAAACAACCCTATACCTTGACGCATGGGGGCGTGTTCAAGGAGAAACGGGAAAAAGAAGAAATAGAAGATGAATGGCGAAAGAGAAAGAGAGAGAGAGAGAGAGAAAGAGAAAGAGAGAGACAGACAGAGATGGGCAGGGAGGGCATGAGTTGCGTACACCCCTGTGGCGATTATGAGCCACCAAACTCTTCAGGCTAATTTTTCCATGGAGCATGACTTTTGAGTTAGCAGGTAGCTTTGGAAGCAGCTCCGAGACCATGATACATCTAATTTAGGTGGACCCCCACCCAGTAATAGTGACTCCAGGGGATAACAGGAATTATATTAGCGTCCTCTTATGTTCCTATACAGGGTGGGGGTCCTCCTAACATCTAATATTTTCAGGACTTTACATTGGACACCTTGGAAACTAATCCCTGACCACTGGACTCGCCCACTGTGAATGTAGATACCGTTTGAATTTTAATGTAGGGTCCTGAGCAGTCTGCCCCTCATGCACAAAAATCTAAATGATTTGAGAGGCTCAATAATGTCAAGGTTACGGCTCTTTGGCCGGGAAAATCGTGAGACCAAAAAACTATTAAATGTTGAAGGTCTGGGCGGTAAACACAAGCCCAGGATCAACTGCCTCTCCAATCTGGAATCTGATGCTACCACAACCATCGATTTCCAATTAAACCGCTTGTTCGAGCAGGCTAGGCAATCAAAGTCCAAAGGGGGTAACCCAGCCGACCCCCTTATCCTCAATGATATAAAGGAGTTGGGGAAGGGGGTGTCAATAATGTAACTTTTTTGGGGCTGGGTTAATGGTGAGGTCATTCCGATTTTAGTGATTGCTTTAATTCGAGCTCTAATTGATTTCAAATGATTTTTAATGGAGTCAGGCCAGGCCCTCAACATAAAGGCCAAGGACCCGGCCCTTCCCATTCTCTTGCAAGCTAACAGAGCAAGCCCGTATAAATTCAAGAATTTAATAGAAGCTGAAGGATCACTCTTCCCTTATTTCCCAGACCCCCAATTCGATTTGAGGACTTGTTATGATAAAGGCTCTGCTTGTTGTGGGGGGGCACACTGCTTAGGCCCAAACAATAGTAGGCATTCTTCTCGGACTTTCTTGGAGGGTAAGGGGGGCATTGACGGATCCATATCTTGGCGTTTCCCTATCACACTTCTGAGGATCCAGCTACGGTTCTGCTGCAGGTTTTGGTGGATCAAAGTGAGTTTGCATTACTCGATGGGTCCGAGGACTCAAGTAATGGCACATACCGGAATATGAATCGCCTTTGGGACCTAAACCTATTTGTTTGAGTCCTTGGACCGTCCAGTTGAAAGTATGCCTGTCAAAACCCTGCTCCGTTGTCTCTATCACAGAGGAGGCAACTTCACGACAAGGATTGACCTCGCAGCCCGCTGTGCGGGAAAAACCTCTCTTGATCAGTTTCGCATTAATGGAAAAGAAAATTGAAACTACTATATCATAGTTGGGTATATACTGGGGCTATATAAGGATAATGGACAAGAAAATCGAAAGCACACTGCCAGCACTGCAGCCATTGTTTCATAGACCAGCCCAGAGCTGACGAAGATGAGCCCATGCTTAACATGCAGCTGCTTGCATATCTCTAGGAAATTTGACTGATTCATGTCCTGAAGACCCTGTTCCTGAACCGCAAGCCAGGAAATTCCATGGCCGAGTCCCCCACTGCTGGATGCGAGATACTCAGCCACCAGGTAGTGGTAAGTCCTGATTTATTGGACCAAGCGGCTGTGCGAAACCTCTTGCAGAATTTCTCTCAAAAGACACCTTAATGGCATTCCAGAAGATGAAAGCACATTGGGTAGGAGTACCTTCCTGAAATTGCCATCCATGGTCACCCCTACGTCTTCCCTGCTTCCCTTGGATCACCTGAAAAACAGGCGATCGATGCTACACAGTCCCACGCTTGCCACGTTATCAATCTTAGTTAGGTATTCAGAGTGGCACCCACCAGGGTAAATTGACCACAACCGCACCGGGCCAGATCTCAGCATTCCGGGATGATTGTAACACGATTTGATGCGAGAACCCTCGCGGCTTCCCCTCCCTCGCAGACATGTTGCCCATCACATAAGGCGATGGAGCACTGCGGCTCTGGATTCTGGACCACCTTCAATCTTCTCACATATTTCTCGACGAGGGTTTAACATGGCTTACCTTTGCCAGCCGCACACTAGGCCCCAGGCCACTAGGCGGGTCTGACCCAGTTGGAAACACCGCGATGAAAACATCCCATGCTGGGCGCTTGACAGCATCGCGTCGATGCCATACTCCATCAGGCTCTCCCCGTGCCCTTGGTCAAGCCATGCGTGACTTCCTACGCATGACCTCCCACACATCTCCGCCACTACTATGCTTTCTAATCCTCCTCCTCCTGCTGCTGTTGCTGCTGCTAATGCTAATGCTTCCGCTAACGCTACTACCGCCGCTTCTGCTGCTGTTGCTGTTGCTGCTGTTGCGACTGCTGGTGCTGCTACTGCTTGTGCTTCTGGTACTGCTGCAGCTGCTGCTCCTGCAGATTAGTAATAACTGTTATAATGTTAGTACCACCACCACCAGCAGCACCCAACACTACTACTACGCGACTACGACTGCGACGACGACTACCATTGCGATGACGGCGACAACCACAAGTAGCAGCCTTACCGGTGGTCTCTTAAACGTCAGGGGTGGGTGATCAGGAGCCTTTGCAGAAGGGGGTTGTGGTGGAGCGTGCCTCACACATGCAAAATCGCCAAACATGTCGCAACTATACCAATCGTTGTCGCATGCGCGTGCCCACCCCCTCTCCCCACCCCAAACCCTCCTTGCATCTCTTATACCTGACGAACTATACAGCCTCTTGGCATCCCACAGAAAGGAAGAACTTCCTTAGCTTGTACAGAGTTTCATTATGTGGTAGGGGCCCTAGTAGTCGCAGTAGCAGTAGCAGTAGCAGTAGCAGTAGCAGTAGCAGCAACAGCAGCAGCAGCAGCAGCAGGAGCAGGAGCAGGAGTAGTAGTAGTAGTAGTAGTAGTAGTACCCTAATAAATAGTAGTAGCACTACTACTATTGCTATTATTTCTACTACTACTTCTTCTTTCTTCTGCTGCGTCTTCTACTACTTCTGCCTCTCCTCGGAGAATGGAGACGGAGGGCGAGCTCGCGTAGCAATAGCACTACTCCATAGCCACTGCTGCTACTGTGGCTGTTGCTGCTACGTACTACTACACACTGACGTTATGGCTGCATCTGCCAGCCACCATCCACTACTGCCAGAGGCTCGCCTCTGCCGACCACCAGCCGCACCAAGACTACCACTACTACCTACTACCTAATGCTACTGCTCTCATCGTCACCACCACTAGCGCATACCACCACTATCTTTTCTTCTTCTTCTCAACTTCTTGCCCCTGCTACAGATTGCCACTGCGATGTTAATGCTGCTGCTTCTATTCTCACTGTTGCTATTGCCTCTGCTATTTGCAGGAGCAAACCAACTCATGGCCTACGTCCTTGCTGACTTTCTATTTTCAAGGTGTGGGATGATATCCCACCAGATGCGCGAAACGCGAAACAAGAAGCATTCCATTCCGCTTTTCATCAAATTGGAGTACCACACGAACAGCAATTCCTGGAGAGAGTAGGGCCCGATACAACCTTCCTCGAAACGTATGGTCTCCTACGTGTATGGTGATCTCAGTATCTCCCAGTTTTATCCTATCTCCTACATACCCGAACCCGCGAAACCTCAATTGTTTAAAACCCCAAGAAAACTTGCAATGTGTTGTTGGCACCTCTGCCCGAAGCTGCGATGTCTCCAATATGCGCATATATATATGTATACACATATATATATATACATATATATATACATATATGAGAAGATCTGGGCGTTGGAAACCTTATAGATACGGGCTTATGGAGTTTGTCAAGAAACAATTATTTTGAAGTATCCAACTGCATTTGGGGCGTACAAGGAGGTCACGCGCGTCCCTTTTAGAGGTTATGCACGGGGTTTCTTGGAAACGCCCGAAACATATCAAATCACTAGCACACACTGAAACCCTGCAGCCCCAGGCCACTGCTACTGCTGCTGGTGCTGGGAGCCTTTTCTATTCAGCAGAGGACATGAAAAACCTCCCGGAGGCTTTATTTGCATACACTTGTGCTACCTAAACACATGCCCTGAGATTTAGCTGCCCATGTGCGCTGGAATGGATACTCAGGCACTGACCGGCGGAGAACAAATGCGTATGCACCTTGGGTGGTCGAAGCTGTGTTATTAAACAACCATCGACATTCAAATGCTTTCATGTTCGCTTGGATTGCATGTAACTACGCGGTTTCGGATTTAGGGTTTACTGTTTAATATGAGGAACAGCCGCACACATGATGCTATTGTGTCACATTCGCTTTTGGTAAACGCCCGCCCCCCGCCCCCACTCCACGGTATCAAACATAGTCTATAGCAGAGACCATATATGCATACATGCATGTATTTGTACATATCGTCTTATGTGCAACTAGTGGTCCTTTTTGGGAGCTAGTATCATATGGACTCAATGTATAAGATACGCCAAAAAGAAACCACAACCTCCAAATATGCCAAACGGAACCCTAAACCTTCAGCCCTCAATGAGAAACTCCGAGGAGTCCTGGTGGAAAACTAGGGCAGCCGCATCAATGGCCTCCACAGCTTCAACCTAGCAGGAGGGATTGTCGTATTTCTGCTACTTGAGCCAGCGAGGCATCGAAAGGCCACTTCTAGGGTTCACTGTTTGCGCTACCGCTGTCGAACCCAGGGACACCTGTTTGAGACACCCCCGACCTGGCGGACAGATTTGTAAGGGCCAGGAGTCATACCCTACCAACCCCCATGCAGTTGTCACCCTCATCTCATACCTGCCACCCCAAAACAGAAGGATATAAACCCTGATGTGAAGGAAATCTGCTTCGGGCACATCGACTATGAAAGGTACATTGTTTCGGGATCGAGGCTGAAAGGCTGCTTGGGACCCCACCCCACAGGGCTCTAAACGTCTCACTGCCCTGCAACCAGAGAACTTGGGGGATCCATGTTGATTTGGAGGAGGGTAAGGTTTGGGGCGTGTCTCTTCTAGTCGCATGTGCATGCTTGGGTCATATGGTCACATCTACAGTTGGTATAAGTGTCTGTTTTGGGGGAGAGGGGCCCCATAGGAAGATGCTCTGCAACTGATTATAGGGGACCTGAATCTTGATAATGCTTCCAACATTTGTTTTAGGCTTGTGACTAAGAAGCTTTTGGTGTGGCCAGGTTACTGCTCGTCCCTCGGGCCCAAAATACATAGGCCGTTGTGACGTTGAAGTGGCGGATTTCATGCCACAAGCGGACTGGAGTGAACAGTGGAATGACTAGAATCACGCAGAGGTATTGGAATATGAGCCCCCTCAAACACAACGAGGAAATTCAATCCCGCAGCTCTCAGAATACAGTCTTCCACGTCGTTCGAAGCCCATATCCATATCCCCAAAGCCAACCACCATGCTGGCCGGCCTCCTGCTGAATGGCTTGAGCCAGGTGTTGCTGATCCTGTCTCAGATTAGAGGAAGCCCGATTGCAGAGAGTTGCGCTGCCAGTAGCATGACAAATCCCACAGGCTTACCGGTTCTAAGTATGGAAGAAAGGAATATAATCCATATACTCCCCATATGACATTATATATATATATGTATGTATATTCATTCCCTGGTTCGCTACTAACCCCCAGTAAGTTGTAGTCCCCATGCACTCACTGCCCAGGCGGCCTCCAAGAACAGCGGCTGCTTCGGATTGAGCGATGCCTAGGTCGCATGGGAGTTGCTTACTGGCTCTTAGCAAGGAATATGGGAATATTTTATGCAGAGACTACATAGGTATTGCATTCCCGTATTCCCTACTAAGAACCTGCAAGTTCGGAGGTTTGGGCGCTAGGGCCGCTAGGACTTGAGGCCTTCCATGCGGGAATTTTGCAACTTACTCCCTGTGTTGTAATTCGTAAGAAGGACCCCACCAAACTGTAGAGTAGCGGCCCCCGCGCAGCGGATGACGTAGGCATTTAGTGCTAGTCGCGAAGCACCAGTTGGAGGGAGGTGGTTATAGTCCCCCTTAAGTAGATAGAATATGGGGTATATGGGGATCTTTTTGTAATATACCCAAAGCCATATTCTATCTACTTAAGGGGGACATAGTAATATCATGCATTGGATGGTCATCTTTCGGTTTCCTGGGGCCACCGTCGAGCTTTTTCTCACGAGTAAGCTCTCTAAAGCAGGTCCGGAAAAGCATCCAGGCCTTTCACCTTGAGTAGATTCCCTTGAAAATGCCCATCAACGCTGTTAAGTCGAATCTTTTCTGCTCCTCCACTAGCATCTTGAATTGAATGACCACTCACCTGCGCACCTAATTACACCTCAAAAAAACCGACTCTAACCCGAAACCCGACAACTGACACTTCTTCCAGGTAGGCTCCTGGCTAATAGGGACAAGGCCGACTCTCCACTCAGCAGGCGCTTCCTTGGGAGGTGAGGTGCTACATACTGAAGCGACCCCAAGATTCTTGCAGGATGCTGCATGTCTGGAGTCTAGAGTCTGTCAACAGGTTTGAAAAAACGTGTCTTGCGCCGATGTCCCTCGGCTTTGAGAGCAGGTTTGGGGAGAACGAAACAAGTAAGCCAGCCTGGCACATCACTAGCCGTGTCAAAAGGAGGTGAATCAGCTGGACCTACAACACTCTGACATTCAGGTTAAGTTCGCGAAGCTGATGTATAATGCGGCGAGAATTGGCAGCTAGACAGAACCATCCACACTGGGCATACTTCATACCTGCTGATGAGTGCTTACTGAGATGGTTGGCCATCAAGTAGAGTCTGTGAGATACTCCAAAGCTTGTCGGCGCGTTAAGATGCAAGCCTGTAAGAGGCACCATAATCTGGATCCTTCGGTTTTGTTGGAGATTCCTGGGGGATAGCAACTCCATGTCATGTGGTCTTGCACACGCAGGACCTGCCCTGTTTCTCGCAAGTGCCGCGAGCTCTGGAGACGTAGATGGGGAATGAAGAAGTCGATAACGCGAACAGTACCAAAATGCAGAGTCGCAACAAGACCAGACATCATACAGTAGCATTTAATAGGCAAGTTAGCCTTGACCTCCACTCCCGTCTCGGAACCGAAAGTGCTTGCCGCACGCATCCGGAACAAGCTGGTCCAGACCGACCATTCGGAAATCTCCCAGGGAATGCCCAGCAACTCATGTGCCCGGGACCCAGTTGTTCTTTGTCGGAACAAGGGCCATAATTACATCTCGCATAAAGTATGAGGAGCTTTCATACGAAGATCTGTGTGTTTCTTTAAAACCTTATGCTGTACCAAGAAACCCCTTGTTTTCTCACCTAAGGCCCGCAGAGATAAAGAAAGGCCAGAGTCACCTTAGGCTCTGCAGTGCCTGGCTAACAGTTCAATGAAACGCTTCACAGAAGATTTGAAGGATTTGTAGCGGAACCTTCCTCTTGGAGCAGAAGAGATGAGTTTGTACCTGTACCCCAGGGGTGATGTTCATGCCCATGGACCCTGGAGCTGCTGTGCCGTGCCCATCTGAGGGCATTCGCAAAATTCTACCAAAAATCATCTGTATTTTTGGGATGATGGTCATGGTCAACGTGAAGGTGAGACGCGGCTCCTACGTACCGAAGCTCGTAGTACCGCATACATGCATTCGCACACTGGGGCAAACGCAAGCGAGATGCAATCTCACCATGGCGGCAGGCTCTGCAAGGACCAAAAGTAAGAAAATGATTGGGCACGCACACACACCCTGCATAGGTCCACGTGCTGGATTTTCGGTACTGTTGGGGACTTTTTTTGCAACAGCAGTGTCCATGGATCTCGGCCGGTCACTACGAGTCGTTGTCGTAACTATTTCCTTGGGTGCTTAGTAAGCCGCAAAAGGTGTTGTGGGATGTAACGCAAGTGAGCAACCCTACATAAAGTGAATACGAGTAATGTAATATGACGCTAAGGTTCGTTTATAGTTTGGGGGTACTGATTTTCCATTGACCCATTCCCCCACAACACAAATCCCCTCTCACAACACTTAAGTTCACTAAACAAATCGCCAAGGTAGGGTATGGCACGAGAAAACATTGCTGAACCGCAACTTTCAAACCTAAAGCTAGGCCAAGGCTGGTACAACTTTTCCTGCCTTTGGCCTGCCATTACAACATCATTGCACTATGTCAAGGTAGACCTGCTACACCTTCGTAATGGTACAAGTCTCCCTCAAAGAAAGATTGTGGGTCTTGGAAAAGCACTGGGCAGTGCGAACGTCTAGCTGGATGTGTTACCACTCCGTATCTCTGCAGCTACAGTTGCATCAAAGTTACAAAAGGATTGCATAGAAAGCGTGGCTATCCTGCCCTGGTGTCCTGCCGTTAGCAATTAGTCGCCAACCGTATTCACGGTTTCGGACGGCATGCAACATTCCTCAACTTGTTGGAGCTAAACTGAACCGTCCAGCAAATCCAGTTGTGCACAAGGGTCTCGGTTGTGAGTACAATGACACATCATCAGGTCGCCCGGCTGAGGAGCACTCCCGAGAAGACAAGGTGTTTGAGTCTGAAGACCTGTGCTATTCAATAGCAATGGCTCTTGCTTCGGCATAGGCCAGTGTCAGTCAGCAATCCTACAGGACTGCTTGGCTACTGTCCAAAGACATCATCTAGACTTCCTGATTCGAGAAGCCATGAGCGTGCTCACTGAGTTCTGTAAGTCCCTTTGAAAGTCATGTCTCCGCCGGTTGCATTTATCTCATAGTGCTAGGTCTCGCATGCGGTCTCATAGCATGTCGATGTCTGCTCAGTTGAACCGGCACGTGCGCAGGCCCTTCTTGTGTCGTGCACCGATGGATTTGAGGGACGGAGAACTGCAAAATCAAATGCTTCGCCCATCAGAATCATTCTGCAGCATTGGCCATTGCCTGACCGAGACACGATCCCAAATGGCATGTTGCAAGGCTGAAGTGGACTTCCAAAAGTCAACCTCCCAACCAGACCACATGCTTGATCATGCCTGGCTGAGTTTTCACTTAAAACTTTACACTACATCCCATATTGCAAGAAGTTTCTTGGAATCCGAATAGCAAGCAAGTTACCACCCAGCAAGCTGCATTTCAGGTTGCCTACCATCAATTTCCATCCACCCTCAAGCCGGCTACACTCCCGGCCCCAAATGCCCCAAGCTACAAGAAAGCTTTTGAACTACAGAGATCTTGGCCTACTTCTTCCTGAAGCAGCCAGGTCCCGAGGCTAACAAAGAGCCTGCCTTACAGGTTTTATCATTGGTTCCCCTCCTACCCTCCGGTATAGTGCCCCCACCCCTAGGTTCCCCCTTAATTAAGCTTAACTAGCCCTAGTTATCCCTAAGCAACCTTAATTGATGGGGGAACCGGGGGGGGGGGTAGAGGGGAACCCATGGGTTTAGGAATTCAAGGTAACCCGATGGAATCACTCCTACCTCGTCCTGGTCTCTGCATAGCCATAGCCTTTCGCCCAAGCTCGATACCCCAGTAACAATGCCCTTTTCACGCATGCCGCCAATGTAGTACTATCATAGATCAAGGGGAATATCTATTAGAAGTGACTAGGGGTCACATTAGGGGGAGGTGTTGTTAAGACTCCAATATGATGCTCATTATCACTTCTCCTCGCTTTCAGTGGGTGGCAGATCACCTGGCTGGCCTGCCTTACGATTTGACTGCTCGACCCTTCTGGCTGTGCAGAAACACGCCCGCGAAGGTGACCTTGAGAACTGCCAAGATAGGGGCCTAATAGTTCGAGTAGGATTTGAAGGCGCGTTCAACGGAAATTAAGGCAACAGTCCTGCTTGCGTGACCGCAGTCCAGTATAGAAGCTAAGGTGTTCCCAGCTCAAGAAAGTGGAGTTGTGGGTGAGGGCGGGCGGCAAATACTCAATCACCTCCGTCACAAATTTGACCGCGTGACCAATATTGAACAAATTGATGAACATGGAATTTCTTAAAGTTGTGGCCACGCTCAAGGTGCTACACGCTTTGAGTGAATGAGACTCCTGTAACGGAAGACTTGTCTATGGCTGTAACTTGTAAACTATGGGGCTCATGGCTTCCTTTCGACCCTATAAATTTTACAAGCTATGGCAGGCGATGCTCCAAGCAATGATGACAGTTCAACACATCTAGCAGCATAAGTTGTAAACTTCAGCTTGCCAATCCTCCCAAGAATACATGGCCCCCAGCAACCTTACATCACACTGGGAGATGTGATCAGCACAGCTATCCGAGAGCAATTGTGCCTGCGACTGTGGGGTTACTTTGAAATCTATCCTGCGAACCGCGGCCATGCCAATCCCCGAACTCGTCATCATGTGAACCTCTTGTCAGCCATAGTACCAGCACTGAGGAACAAAAAAGAACACCTCCGCTGTGCTGACGACATCGTCACTGCCGCAGCAGCACAAGTAGCAATCGTGGCAACAGCGGAAGTGGAAGTGGTTGCACTTGTGGAGGTGGCGGTGGGGCACCAGTAGTGCTAATGCAACAGTAGTTGAGGTGGTGCTAGCCTGGTAGTGGACTGGTGTTTGGGCTGGTGGTAGTAGTAGTTGTTGTTGCTGGTAGCAGGAAGAAGGGTAGGCACTGTTTCCACAGGAACCATGGAAGCACGAAAACCTGTGCATATGGACTGCAATGAATCTTGCCAAGGTGCTACGAAGCCAAGGATCTGCAAGGCACCGACCGTGTTGCCAAAAATAAGCCTCGTGTAAGTCTTTGGGATACCAACAGCAATGAGCAAAATTGGCAGATGCTCACTGAATTACTTGCTGTCAGTGTACACCTCGTAGTAATTACAGTAGTATTAACGTGTGTTTGTAAGCAACTCTATTGCGGATGCAAAATCCTCGCCAAGCCTTCTCTCTTGCATGCCTATGCGCGGCATCGCGATGACTACCACAAAAGAGGTCCTGGAATACAGGCCCATACACTGGACGAGCAACACAGAAGTGAGGATGGTTGCCGGCGTCTTGGCATTTGCAATCACTGTTGCGCCCACTGGGCTCATGTGCTTGATGATAAGATAACCTGGGCAGACTGAAGGCTTGAAGAACTGGCAAAACAACGGATGCCCTCTCCACAAGAACTACGGCGGAGTCTTGTTTGCAAGAAACCTGTTGAGAATGCCTCGTTACTGCGAAGGAAAATCATGGGTACCTCTGATGTTGCTACCGGCATGCCACGGTGACGCCACCGTGAATTTTCCTACATTCCCCACTGATTGCCCTGAATGGATTCTCCAATCCGGAACCAATCGCCGATTTGTTGCGCTGGCGTCTGTGACTCACTCCAAAAGGACCCCCCCCCACCCGGGGAAGAAAGTCAATCCACACACAGGCTGGTGCAGCAACCTACAGTCCCTCGTTTCGTTCGCCTCATATTTGCTTCTGGGGGAATGAAATGATCTTTGGCTTGTTATCTTGGAGGTTGCGCTTGTGGACACACATGCGCAGACACCCCCTTTTGCTAAAAGCCTTTCAGCATCCATCTGCGTCCAGTCTTCTCTACATCGCTTTCTGCACCCTCGATCCCGATCAAAGAACTCCTGAACCCTGTAATGCGCAACAAGGCCCCAGCTGCATGGTCTAAACGTTCCTGGGGCGTGTGGCTCACCGCATGCCCAGACGCCCCAAAGCACAAAAATGTATCAACCAGAAATTAATGTTTAGGATTTTCCTGGATCTACTGATTAAAGGCCTACATAAACCTTTCAAAGGAGGCGGCTTCCCGGATCTCTGCCCCAAGCAGCTCGCAACGTTGAAGGCGCAGGCTAGACAGCAGGAGCTCAGCAAAGAGCCAGCCAAGTAGACCTGCTCCACCTGGGTCTTTTTGCATCTAAGGGAGACATTGCTTGGCTAGGTGTCTGGTAGGGCTTGGGGAGTCAAGGTTGAAACAGTCCAGTTCGCTGGAACGTCAGGTTTCGATGTCTTGTATTTGGGGCGTAGGGCCGTGTGGGGTCAAATCATCACAGTAAATCTTCAGCAGATGCGCGTCAGGCAACTGCCACGCAAGCCTCCCGGCCACAAATCTTTTTTTTGTCCCAAAGGCCTTCCTGGTCAGCTTATTGCTGCACAGCCGAAAATCAGGTCAGGTCACTAAGCCAAGCCTCAACCTCGCAGCTTTCTGCCCCACCGGGAATGGAAAAGAAAATGGAAACTACTACAATATAGTAGGGTATATATAGGGGTTATAAGTAATGGACAAGAAAATGCTATATTGGGATTATATAAGCGCCGGCTTTTATTCAGTACCTGGGCCTTATGCGGCATTTTTAATCCACGGCCCCTCATCTCGTTCGCCTTATACTTAAACTTGTGTTGTACCCTGACGAAATTACCCGATCTCATTCGCCATGTTGGAATATGTACTGGGCT
>CAJNIZ010037891.1:138092-184770 GCA_905231905.1 Symbiodinium pilosum
GTTTAGGGTTTGGGTTCCCCAGTAAACCCCTTAATAGTAAGGGAACCCCTTTCTCCTAATACGTATTCAGCTTTTATAAAGTGACCCCAAAGTAAAAAACAAAAAAGGAAAAGTGTACTACTGGGTACCTAGAAACCTTTCATTGGGGAACTCCATTTTCCTACATAATGCTGGTCGGAGGCAAGTACTAGAACCCAGGGCAGGTCCCATGGAGCGCTGCTAGCAGGAGGAGGAACAGGATAAGTACAGCTACTCTTGGGTTTAGGGTTTATGGGTTTAGGGTTTGGGGTTTAGGGTTATAGCTCCCCTTAAGTAGATAGAATATGGTGTATATTATTGGGTTTATATAAAGATAGAGCTGTAAAGATAATGGAAAATGGAAGCTACTATGTCATGAGAATAGGTTAAATATTGGGGTTATAATCCCCCTTGGTTGAATAGAATATGGGGTATATCGGTAAATTATTGTAATCTACTCAAAGCCATATTGGAACTGTACTCCTACTACAACTGAATACAACTGAAATAGCTCTTGCTGTCGCCATCCATGGTGCTTCTACTTCCACTTCTGTCTGCTTCTGATGAGGATACCGCGGCAGCTATCACTTCTTCAGCTACTTGACGGACAAGGTGCTACAATCTGAAGAATTCTTTATGCCATGTTGATGCTACTTGCTATTGACCCAGGCAGGAGTCGCAACTGGAAGAATAGAAGCTTTTGAGGTTCTTATTAAAGTGCGGAACACTGGACTCCAAGCACTAGAAGTTTGCATTTTTTGCCATCCCCCATTGACCACCAATATGCATGCTATCGAAAGAAGCTCGGCCAAGCCTTAAGGGCTGCGTCCCCTCTACCGCAGCAGAAGCCACCGAAAAGATTGCCAGGTTGTAGGGAGCCATGTAATAGCACCTTAGTCAGAGCTGTGCGTTTAAGGCTCGAATGTGGCTTCCTGCAGTTCTGGTTGTGCTTGCAGGTCTACCAGACACCATGGTGTTTCTCATTTCTCAGATGTTTGCTTGCAAATCTAAAAGCCGACTCGCTTCCATCGGTCTACCCCAAAGTAGGGTGGGTTGTCTGGAGTCTCTACGTAACGTCTACCCAGTACCAGCAACTCCATGGACCCACTCCAAATGAAGAAGGAAAGGAGATCTGAA
The DNA here is from genome assembly GCA_905231905.1 of Symbiodinium pilosum. Taxonomy (NCBI): domain Eukaryota; class Dinophyceae; order Suessiales; family Symbiodiniaceae; genus Symbiodinium; species Symbiodinium pilosum. Next base: position 139,248 of record CAJNIZ010037891.1, read on the forward strand.
AGCTCCCCATCGAGCACATGGTGAGGTTACTACGAGTACTGCTTCAGCTCTACACAAATGGTTCGATGCCTCCGAGAGCAGTTCTTGCAACGGGGCATGTTCTGTGGAACCTCGAAGCTAAGACTTTTTCAGGTGGTAGGATGAAACTTGCTGGTATAGGCTGTAGTGAGTTTGGGGCACTTCAGCGCTCAAGCGCTGCTGGAATACGCAAACTTCTGACAGACATGGGCTCCGAGGCGGTGTTAGCACATCACCCTTCCTTAGTTCGGGTCTGATAAGATACCGGTGAATGGCCTGAATGCATCTGTTAGCATGCGCAGGCGCCTTAATAGATCGGAGGGGGACTTCGCTCGTTTGCGGACAATGCTCGCCTAACTAGGTTGCGCGCGCGCGAGACGCCTGGATGTTTTAAGGTGGCGGGATGTGTTGATTTCTATGGTTTTGGCGCGATTCAGCCGAAAATGAAGCTTTTTCAAGTTAGGTAAACCTAATTATTTACTATTTATGACAAAATTCCCTGTGGCAGGAGGCCTGACTGTATGCTCTTGAAACACGAACGTTATTATGGTGTGGGCATGGATGCACTGGTAACCGCATGCTCTCGAAACACGAACGTTATCGTGGTTTGCGCATGGATGCACTGGCAGGAGTATGGTCTCGGAGCTCAACGGAGAGGCAAAAAACTAGGGAAAAACACCCCAAACACTAAAAGCAAGCCCAAATCGCCAGGCGCCTCGTGCGCGTGCGACCAACTCCCGTACAGGGATTCTTGAAAAAACTGGCTTGCATGAGCCTGGCGCCCCTTCAATCATGTTCTGCTGCTGTAATATAGGACATACTGCGATCCGAATGCGCAACGTCTCTCTCACACATCCAAGCGGAGTAAATAACGCTAGTAGTTCTTTCGGGTTCAAGCTAATTTGGGCAGCAGGCGGACAGCATGGACCCTTGATTTCAAGAGCAGAAGAAACGCCAAGCTTGTGTGCTGCATCTCAACTTAACTTCGGTCAAACATACAGTGGCCTAAGACGTGCTTTCTTAGGTCTATGGGGTTTGGGGTTTCCGGGAGTAGTTGCGTACATTAATGCTTCACGGTTCAAATGAACAAGCCCGGACACAGAGTGATGGAATCCACCTTCCTTGGCCATGGGCGGACGGCTCGGGTTCATGGTTACAAGATTTGAGCAGGTTTGAGTTGAGGGTCATGAGGTGAACAGTATAGCAACAAATTTGCTTTCAGCAGGCTCGAAAACAAGGCTGCAATGGCAAGCTGCGCTCTAAGCAACAGAGCCCCGTCATACTGCCGCTTGAGATACAAGTTGCAGCCGGCTGTGCCGCACATGGGTTATTCTTCAGATATAATTTGCAATTGGCTGTGCAGCACATGGTTTTTTCGGAAATTATGGCCCCTTTTGATTTTAGAATAATATATCACGGCACCTAATATTTAGGGGTATTGGAATGAAGACCCCCATTTCGAGAACCCCCCCACATACTTGAGAAAAGCCAAGGCTGAGCTCTAAAGCTCCGATCTGAAAGCCCACAGGATCAAGCTCGAAGGAAAGTCTCCTTCCACAAAGCCTGGGACAATAAAGGCGTGAGATCCCGGAAGGGACATATTGACTATGTCCCAGGAGACTATTTCCTGAAGTCCTAGACTCCTAAACTTTGTTGCTGTTAAGGAAGTGAATTAAGTTAGCACAATGGGTATATGTTGTAAACAAAAGTTTCGCGAATATACTACGTAATTTAAATTACCACAAATCCCATCCCTCTAAGGGATCCAAAAAAGCATGCCCCAGTCTTGCAGCTGCCTACGTGATCCTGCTACCCACTGGTGTCTGGTAATTATGGGCCCCCTGTGTTAGGATACAGACGAAAAATCTCCTTTCTACTTTAAAGTACATATCCTAATTTATCACTTGTACTGTTACATTACCATGACTAACATGCGGACACTCCCTCCCACCCAGTAATAGGGTCTACAAGGGATAATCGTGATGATATTAAGGCCCTCTTATATTCCTATTACACCACTATTCCAGGATGGGGGGGTCCATCTAAACTATCACTGTGACTAGTGATAGTTTAGTGGAAGTCCTGTCCTCTCGGCTGAGCCACTGCTCACATAGCAGCCTTCCTTGCATAATCGTCTTCCTCAGAGTAGTTGCTGAAGGATTTTGGGATTAGGGCCTGTGAGATTCATGTGCAGAAGCAGATAAAGAATGAAATGGGAACTGGGTTCATGTAGCTTGAGCATTACACCGGGATTGCACAAATCGGGGGCTTTAGTAAATTCAATATAGTTCTAGAGCATATTATATAAGAATCATATTTTCAAGTATTCAGGCTTCAACAGCACCTTGTTTTGGGGCTTGTGGAGAACCGTAGAGGCATCTCGGTAGGATGTGCTTTGTACATGAGGTTTTTTCAGGAGGGGCACATGCTGGGACCCAATCTGAACGTCAGATTTCTTCTGCTGCGGCAAGGGTTTATCAGCACCAACTGCTGCTGCTGCTGCTACTGCTGCTGCTACGGCTGCTCCTCCTCCTCCTCCTACTACTACTACTCCTACTACTACTACTACTACCACCACCACCACCACCACTACCGCCACTACCACTACCACTACCAGTACCACCACTACTACCACTACCACTACCAACCTATGTGAGCCGGTTTGTCCAAAACGTTCTCTGCTACTTGCTGGGCGTAAAAAAGGATCTGATCTGGGGCGAAGTTGTACGTACACGCGCACGCAGACATGTGTCAATTCGTTCCTGCACAGCTTTCACTTCAAATTTTAGAAAATGCCACATCCTCCAGGCAACACAAGCAAAACATTGATAAACTTCAGCTTCCAAAATCACAAACTCTGCACCCATGACTGCAAACCCTGACACCGACACCCGTCAAAACCCAAACCCACGCCTAACGAACGAACGCATGCCACATGAACAGCCACACCAGGGCACAGGGCGCGGAACGCGACAGCTAGGGCTGAGAGAGCACTTCCCAGCCTGGATGAATCACGGGGTTTTAGGGCTCAAGGGGATGTATAGGGTCCCTTTGAAGAAATTAGGGGTATCAAAAGGATCCCTTGAAAGGGGCTTATAGGGTTGTAGGGCTTAGGGGGGTTTAAGGGTTCAAAGACTCAGTTTTTTCAGCCTGGCTAGAAATTTCAGCCTTTGATCGTGTCAGGGCTTGGGGCTTAGAAGCCACCCGAAGAAAAAAGAAAAAACACTATATATATATATATATCAACACACGTGTATATACACCTAGATGCAGACTCGAAATGAAACGTATGTCCTGCGTGAATATACAAAGTGAAGTAAAAACCTTTCAATATGTATATATATATACTACATATGTACGCATACACATACATACATACCTATCTGCCTACATACATGCACGTGTACAGTCAGTATATCTCTATATGTGTAGACATATATATATATATGTATAATATGTATGTACTGTATGTATATATGTATGTGTGTATATGTATGCAGGGAGGAAAACTGCTAGGATCAAGCCAGCCGCAGGGAGAAGTTGGCCTCACTCCAGCTGCTGATGACCTGAGCACGGTTCCATGGATGCTGCTACCCACTACCCTGTGTCCCTTTGAAGGGGTTATAAAGGATTAGGGTTTAGGATTTAGGCAAGAATCCCAATGAGACGTTGCACGCAAATCCTGCTTAGGGTGTAATTGCATGTTAACTGCAGTTGCCACCTCTGCCGCCATACGTTCCTTTCCAGTCTGTGCAGGAAACTGCCGTTTCTTGGGCTGTTAGGCTCTGTTAGGTCAGGATCTGCTCGTGCAATGGTCCTCGCCGATTCTACAGCGCTGAATGGGCATGCTGCTCGTTGTGTTCTCGGGGCTCTGTTTTCAAGACATTTGCCACCAGTTCCTTGCAGGATGTGTTCTCAGCAGTCTTTGTGTTGGACTTGAGTGCTCTATCAGCTTTCATGTCACAGGGCGAATGCGCCACAGATTTCAGGGCTACATACCGACATATGGCTTGTTCTCTAAATTATGGACCCCTTTCGTTTACAGATTGTATTACGGCACCAAATATTTAGGGGTACCAAAATGGGACCCTAATTTTGGGAACTCCCAAACACTCATAAGAACGGAGAGCAGGGGCTTAGTCAGAGCATTTTCATAATGAACTACTGGCCGGAGCTTTGAGCACAACTTGTCTGTACTTTGTAATCCCCCTGCCGCCCAATGACACTCCCCGCATATACGTAAGGGTACTATGCTGGGTCTACCAGTTCGGGGGGGGGGGTGAATCTTTGGAGGAAAATTAACCAAGTCCTACCCAACCACCGAAAATGAGGGCTCCGGACATAGCTTTCAGCCTCTGAAGGGCTGAGAAGTAGTGGACCCAAAATGCATAGTTCAGTGGTGGGGCATCACATGAAGGGCACGATTGAAGCTGCAACAATAAAGGGAAAAAAGTCGTATACTACGGTACCCAAGTCTGCTAGCGGCTGCGCCAACGACGAACATGGGAGCCAAGGTGTTTTGGCAGACCAGCAGGTCACGGTAAACATCAGAATCACTGAATCCCACCTGATGCGGAAAGAACTACCTCTTGAACCAACAAGTTCTGCGCATGAATACTGGCGGCGCGTAGAGTTGCATGGAGGATTGTTATCACCGTTTCATGCTCCTGCCCCTGTTGTTGACCGCCAGCTCATACCTGCCGCATTGTAAGGCCTTGCACAGCGTCTGGGCTGCTTTTGCAAAATACATCCTGCACAATGCTTGACATGGATCCCCACAAAATCCTTCAGCTATCCCACATATCTAAAGGGTCCCCAAGAGTACCCTGTTTTGAGAAACCCATCTTGGCGTCTGACTGCTCCGCCACAGACAGGGATCATGGCCCAGTAAGCAATGCAGTTGTAGCGCCGGCCATCGAAGATCATGGTACTGACCAGGGTGAAAAGGGGCGTCGTTGACCTGGACTCAGTTCTTTTGATGCTGTTTAGTGAGGATCTTTTTGCACCCACCATGGCCCTGATGGCCTGATCTGCTGACAAGAAAGCAGCAATTCCCATCACAGCTTAGCCAATCAGAAAACAACTTGCGCCTTTGATTTCTTGCGGCATAGCCAGCCCTTTAAGATTCCTCACAACTAAAACCCTATTGAAAAGGGTCCGTTTCCCAAGTCCCAAATGACGATGATTTAGTGATGGGTGCTCCTGAAAAGTCACCATTGGTGCGACCTCATGATCAAAGGGCTGTTGTCGTTCCTGCCTGTCATGAATCACTGTCCATAGTGAGGTGTGATGGTTGGTTTCAGAATTCGAAGTTTCCCAAAATAGAGGGACCCGAATATAGACCCCAAAATACTTTGATGCTCTTTATGGGGACCCCAAAGTAGTACCCCCAATTTTGGGAAACCCCTAATACTAGGTTAGGATTTGGGATTTCAAGTTGTGGGGTGGGCCCACATTTTTTAACATGTGGACAACCCTTGGTCTAACATTCAAGCAGTCACTACGATGTGATACCCCACCCAGGTCTGGAGTAAGCATGCTGATGCGCCCCGAAGCTGGTTGAATGCTCGGAATATACCTGCGCGGATAACGTTTCGAGACCCTGCGAAGTTGAGGTGGCAATATCATCGTACTTATTCTGCTCACGTGTGACTGAAAGCGAATTGCAGGGTACTCCCTTGGAGCCGACCGACGAATTATGCAGCAAGAGTCTCTGAAGAAGCTTGGAAACTCATCTGATACACCAAGACATCCTTCTAGCTTCAAGCAACTGTCAGGTCGCCAATATCCCTCATGCATCTCTCCTAGCCTTTGAAGCATCCAATTCACGTCCAATTTCAACCCGAAACTTGGCGCTGCACGTTCCACACTGCACTGCAAGTCTAGGCCCCATCAGCTTCTTTCAAGGTACTTTGGGGCGGGAACTAAGGAGGATTACAAAGAAGCAGCATCCCTGAAAACACCTCAGCTCTCTGCAGGCCCAGTGACTGAATCATCTCATGGTATGACGGGTAGATATACCTAAGTTGTTTTAGAGGAGCTTCCTCTTGCTTCCGGCGTGGAAAAGGGGGCGGTGGTTGGACAGCATCTATGCCACAGATCAAGGCCAAAAGGCGGTTGCAGCAGATGGTGATTCCCACCGGGAGCAGGAGGACAGAAACTGTTTCGGCGGAAGGTTGTACACTTCAGCTATCAAAGCTTTGCTGAAACATGAAAACAGATAAAGTAATGTGAACAATGACCGCGAAGAGAAAACCCTATCAAATGAGCATAGCCGGGTGCGTAGTTGGGGTATCCTGGCCACAAATCACTGGGTCATGTTCTATCCGCCCTGGGCAGGCATACTACTAAGCAGAAGTGCGACCCAGAAAAGTATGCGGCAGCGGGGGCTAGAGAGAACTGCCTCAATGCAATTCGGACATTTCCCTACCCAGTTATTTTGGCCTTGGGCTGAATCCAAGACATGCACGCCTAGAGGGATGTCCCAGAAGGGTCTGCTTTTTGGGAGGTCTTATGCTTAGCAGAAATATGCAGAAATTGCCTGCATATCCTGAATCCCGTTAGGCCTCAGACCTTGCCCCACACCGCAAAACACACTTTTGGCAATCTGGGATTACAGCTGATACCATCTCAGTGCTTTCCTCTATGGTGAAGCTTGTGGTGCCACGTGGGGGGGATGTGATATACACAGGCAGGACTGCGGAATCCAAGGTAGCAAGCTACGCGCATGGTCTGGCTGTATGCCCGTTTCATGTTGCACAAGCTATACACACCCTGGACTACCTATTTCGAGCCTACTTTCCAGAGAGGCCCTACGCTCAATTGAAATTCTTCAACGGGGGGCTATTTACCATTGCGCACCCTAAACAAAAAGAGCCCAGGTGCGTGAGCGCCAGGTTGGAACATGCGATGGACGCAGCTTGCAGAATCGTGAAAGGCAAAACCTCCAAAGAAGATTGGAGGCTAAGGCTTTGAAGTTTCTAGTACGGACCCCCCGCCAACTGAAACGTGCTATTTAGATTCCACAGTCAGCCTGCTAGGCCAAAACCCTTTCATAAACCTCCTAGTCCTAGTGCCCACTATCCTACGCATCCTACCACAATGCCCAAGGCAAAACGAAGCCACAGAGGCCTTTCTCAGCCGCTCTTCGGCCGGCATTAAGGCCTTGTCTCCGCTCTCCTGCTTAGTTTTAGGGTTGCGGTTTCTGACGCTATTGATGTTTCTGGTACTTCAGCATGCCAAAGGAAAGCAGCGCGTTCCAATCGAGAGTGGCCGAAAACCAGAACATGGCTACGCGCAGCATGGACATTTATGCTGAGGCTTGTTCGGGGTTAAGGGTATGTAGGGTTTGGGATTGAAGTGTACATAACTATACACATACTCATAGGCATATGCAACCCAAATTTTGGTAACTTGTGCCCACCTGCACTGACATGTGCTGTAACGAGGGCCCCCCCTTCAGGGGTGATATGGTGCGTGTCCGCCCATGGGTTTTTGCCTGGCCTGTATAAGTGGGCGTAGACTGTGACACACGCTACGCAGGCGTTTCGATGAAATCCTTACTGCACCACTGAAATGAGGCGGGGAGGGGGCATAACCATCCTGACCCCTAGCTAGCCAAGACCTGTAAGCTTTAGGGCTTACAGCTAGAAGCCTTGACTGAATCATGTCCAGTCAGAACTAGGTAGGCATGCTAATTACGAAGCACTAGTGTTCTCATATTAGCAGCTGAAAGGGACTTCCCCAGATGCATGTATGTATGTATGTATGTATTTATGTATGTATGTATGTATGTATGTATGTACCTATCTATTTATGTAGGTCTGTATGGGATATGACCTTGCTGCTTGTTGGGTTTCTTCCTAGGTAGCGTCAGCATTCCACACGCATAACCAAGAGCCTCCCGACATAGGCCCAAGTGGGAGCTTCTCAGAATTGATTATATAGCCTTAGTACGGATGCCCATATCTCTGTGTAGTTTTGGAACTTGCGACTGGGAGTTCCCAGCCACATCGACAGGTCCTGGTTACAGTGGACCAGCGCTGCTGTCAGGGCCCATGAAAAGACCTGGCAAGGTAAGCTTTCGGCATGAGGCCACTAACAATGCCAGGGGCTGCCAAAATAAATCTAAACATTGCGACTCTCACCGCCAGCGAAGCCACTACTAGCACTCGCAGCATCGCCAGTGGCCATCAACAAAGGAACAGAATGCTGATTGTAACCTTCTTGGCTTTATCATTTCAATGCTGTCAGCCGTAACTGAGCGCCAGTCTGGTTCTCAAGCCGGTGTAGCACTTCTGTTAAAAAGGACACAGGTCCCTACAAACATGCCCAAGGTGGCCCTTGGCAGTGCTGCTAGGCATGGAACACGGACTTTGTGTGAGGCTACTGAATTAAGCACCAAGCACGCATGATCTCTTTCTGAAGTTACGCAAAGGCAACCGGACTTCTTTACAGGACCCTGATTGCAATCCCAGTTTGAAACCAAGCTTGCCCTGCAGGAAGTCTCCAAGCAGGCAGGCTGCCATGTGCATGCTCGCAATGAAGAGCGGAAATTGGAAGCCAGAAAATGTGTAGAGATACCTTGGCCCAAGGCAATAAACCAAGACAAACAAGTACGCAAGAGAAATGAGGAGGAGCAGCACAATAATTAAGGTCATCAAGCCAGCCATCTGCCTGCACCAGTTTAATGCTTCCTCTGCAACCTTAACTCAGCCCCATATGGGGGGTGGGTAAGCCAATCAACAAGCACAGACTTCATAAGTTGCGAGGCACTTCACCGAATTCACGAGCAGGATACCTCAGCTTGTTGGGCCAATGAAAGAACAGTTAAGTCCTGCATTTTACCCAAAAAGTATGCGCGCTGCCTCACGTCGGATTCCCGATGTTCACTTGCCTCTGGGAATTTGCTGAATTGCCAGCCAAACACCTTCTCTCACACTTCCTGCCTGCATCTCTGGAACCAGTTGAAGAACCCCTTTCTGTCTTGAATAGCAAGCCTCTACGACTCTAGGCAAAGCAGTTCATCAAATTACTGCACAGGTAAACCCAACATCATGAAACAGCCGGTGCAGGCAGCAATAGTGTAGTTCGAAGCAGCAGTAATCGCTGTTGTTGTGATGGTCTCGCGATCCCGCAGCAGCACTTGTTGCGGCGGCGTGAGCTAACCGTTAGCAGTGCGGGTGGCCGGCGACTTTGGAAGTTTATGCCTGCAAATGTCGCACAAGGGGAAATGGGCTTGTGTAGAAACCCTATCATGGGCTCTAGCATCTATTGAAACCTTATCGATTTATTGGTTCCTTATCGTTTTACAGTGGATGCTACTTACTCCATATGCTAATCCTGCAACTATAAAACCTTATCGTTCTTTTGTATTCCTTCTCGTTTTACCGTGAATCTGCAAAATAGAGCCGCCCAGACTAACATTTCTACAATGGGGTTTTCAACCAAGCCCAAATTAGTTTTGCTCTTGCAGGGTACACTCCCCCAAACTAACATGGAAACCCATATAGCCCCCCTGTTAAAGGGACTCTCGTCTTTATAGGGCCCTTTTTGGCTTTCCATGTTAGTTTCAGGGAGTGTAGGGAGCTCAAGAATCTGGCAACTTGGACCTTCTGTGCTGTGCAAGCAGCTGGTCCCGAAGTTGAAGAGTACGATGACGGTAGTGCGCAGCCATGGTGGAATGGCCACCTGTTCCTGGAGATCTTAGCTTGACTTGTGATATGGGTGGTTGTCAAAATTATGGTCCCTTTTTGGGTACCCTAAATATTAGGTGCCGTATTATATTGGGGATCCAAAAAGGGACCATAATTTTGAGAACCACCCATGTATTCATGGCAAGGCTCCAAGCAACATCTCTCAACGCAACTGCGCTTGAGATGCTGTAGCTGTAGCTTTTAGTAGGGTGGCCACGAGGTACTTACCCCCATGTCTCCATGTAGCAAGCCCAGTCGACACAGGGAAGAGCGGCCGAAGGCTTCAGGCTGTGGGAGATAATAGGAGTACGCTCCCACACTCTGTGTCCAAGAGTCATATGCACCTAGCATACAAGCTCTGGCGCCACTTAAAGGCTTGCTTGCATGAAGCGCTTTTCGGCTGCTCTCATCGAAGGAGATTCTACGCGGACAACGACAACTTCCTGATTCATAAACATGCTCCCTCCAACTCTGGCTTTGCTACCCTTCACAGAAAGGATGTGCGACCAAGTGTTGCAGGCTACCAGCAAACAACAATGCTCAGGCGTGTTCTGACTGCGGATGCCCTTGCTAGTGCGTGTCTTTTGGCAGCAAGGACTTATACCCTGCGAGGAAAGATGGCAGCTTTCAACTTGGAAGTGTCGCAAAAAGCATGAACCACCCAAGCTTCTTCCTCTTTTTGGCACCCCTGCAAACTCGCAACAACAACTAGCCTGCACTTCTACCAAACTATATAGTAGTATACCTGAAAGCCCGACACATCTCCAGCGAAATCTCCCAAAAAAAGATCCTAAACTCTGAACTCTAAACCTTGAACCCTAAATCCCAAACTCTCTTTAAAAGCAGCCACAGGGCCTCCTTGCCGTGCAAGCCCTTGCGGTTGGCCGCGGACCAGCTATCCAGCACGAGATGGGGAGCTCCTCCCCAGAAGAGGGTATAGAGGATTTTCACAGGGGCACACAGGGTTTTATGGGGGTACATAAGGCACAATCCGGATTACAAAGGAGTATGTATGGGCCTATAGGATTTCATGTTCAGCATTTCAGGTGTAAGGTTTGGACTTAGGAGTTATACTTCTGGATTAAGAAGTCTTGCAACCTAACTTATCCTAAAGCCTTGGGCAAGGCTTATAGTCTTGGCCAACTTGTATGGGCGGCTGAGTTGATACTCGTGGGTGTAGGGATTTGGCTGTTTCCCAGGTCCATGACTTCATAGCCTATCGGGCGAGGGAGGCAGTATGTCGCTGTTTATGGCTTCTCACAACTGTTCCGGCGCGAGGTCATGTAGTTGCGGGGTGTCAGGTTTCGGAGTCAACTTCCAAATGCCGGCAGGCAGGACTGGACCGGCGCATGGTTTAGCCAAGGAACAGCCACAGGGAACGGATTTAAGCAGAATGACGAGGGTAGAATTAAATGAGCGTTGGCTGAGCATGGACTGTGGAAAGCCGAGTTTGGCTGGGCTAGATAGCACATAATTTAGGGGCCCCAGTTTCTGCACTGTAGTGGCACACATCCCTCTACTTTTGACCAATGAAAACCAACAGCTGGTTGGACAATATGCAGGGCTCGGGTGAAGGTACTGTTGATGGAGGAAATCTTGCACTTGCACCACTTGAACGGTTTGTTGAAAGACAATGCCCGGAAATCTCATTTTCATGTTGGTAGCAATGTGGACAATGGCAAGCAGGACGAACGACAAATATCTTGCCATACGGTCGCTGATGTTGGTTGTTAGCAGCAAGATTTCCTCGATACACCGAATGAATGTACCTGGCATGGGGACCGTTACAATTACTGTTGGAAGCTTTAACTTGATTGCTATTCCACTCATGAGTTGATAGCGTGCGCAAGCGAGTGCACCAAGGTAGACCCACAGGAATGAGAATGACTGAAGGCACGCCAAAGCTCGTGACTAGAATTTTCGCTGGAACCTATCGGAAACCATTGCACACGCAGCTTGCAAATGGGACCACCGCTATTTGGATCTGCCGTGTCGTGAAAATTTGCCTCAGTCTCTAGTACCCCCTAAATCCATGGAAACCAATAGGCCCCCGCCACTACCATGCCAACATCATGTCTTATAAAACGCCTATCATCCTGAAACTATGAGCCCTCCAGATTCCGCCTCTAACCTTCAGATGCTCCCCGTACATCTTCATGACCCCCATGTTGAAAAATACTGGGTTGGAGGTATACCCATGCTACATCCTATAATCCTGACCTCTACGACCTTCATATCCATGCAGACCCCGGCACCCCTGCAGATCCTAAAACTTTACTTCACTCACCGCATGTGGTGGGAAACCCTAAGCCCTGCTCAGATAGAGCAAGTTCCTAGAGGATTGACCCTAAGAAGGACTCCTTCGAAGGAGATTCTATAAGGGCTCCTAGATGCCCTTGGCTGGGGATCTACCTGATCAGAGGCCCGCGCCATTTGACGTAGCGTCCGCAATTGGCGTCAGCTCGCCACGAGCCATATTTTGCTCAAGGGCGAGGAAATCCAGCAAAATTACGGTTTTGACCTGGAAGATGATTCTTCGAGGCACCTTTGCTGCCTGCAAGGAAACCAGAACCATGTCGAACGATGAGGGGATTTTTGTCTGACTACTCATTCTCCTGCTCTAGTGAGACCAATCCTTGTAAGGCACAGGGGTCGACACAGGCTTCAAAATGCTGGGTCACAGTTTAGACTAGGCGATATGACGACCAAAGCGGCTAAAAGCCAGCAGCTTGATCAGCCTGTCAAAATGACGCTAGCCACGCAACTGTTTTCAAAACGAAGCAATCAATAGTTACATGGTCAAAATGAACTACATTAACAGTACCTATTTCTGTAACCACCTGGCGCACAATGATGAATCATCGGCAGCTGCAGCTCGGAGCAGAACACTGCAGGCAGGCCATGCGCAGGCAGCGCTGGGGGTCCGCAAAGGTCGAGAATTTCAGGGGGTTCAAGATGAGGGTACCGGTGGACTCTGGGGATATACATGGGGGTTATGTGAGGAGGAGAGGGGCCCTTAACAAAGGATTATATATTGATGGTTTTGGAAGACTCCCCGATGACCATGGCACTTCGCAACACGCTGGCCGTTGGGCGAGGATTGCACTCATGCGTCCATGAGTATGAAGGGAATGCTTCAAAATGCCGAAGCAATGCAAGGGTGCAAGGTTCTACTAAAATGTCCCGCCATTTTGGTATCACTTGCGGAGCTCTAAAGTGTGCAAAGTCTTTTGGCAGAAAAAAGAATTGTTTAATGGACTCATGAGAGGAGAGCTGGTCTGTGATATCTCAACGCACAGATCTGTGCAGGCAAAATAAAGCGCACCAAGTGTTTCAACAGGAACTCTGGAATCTTGCATAAATTGGTGGGCCATGTTTTATAAGTACATACTCCCAGAAGGAACCCCATAATTTTGGACTCTATGTAAAGGCAATGAAGCTTCAGAACACACAGCCCTAACACTAAATAGTAGTTTCCATTTCATGTTGCAACATCTGGTCCTTTCGACTTTCTATTATAAACCTATATCGGGGCATCCCTAAATAGTACAGCAGGCCACGTTGAAGTCAACTGGGGCCAAAGCAGCATCACACCGACTCTCTCTGCAATGAGGGCATGAGCCGGCACACCTCTTTGTTCTTATTATAGGGTTAGAGAATAAGGGGATACAATATATAGGGACTACAGGGGGAGTACATTCCCTTATTCCCTACTAAGAGCCAGTAAGTACTTTACCTATACGGATATTATTACTGCTAGGCTGCTTTCATTCCAAGCGCCATTGCTGCTGTTATCATGATAATACTTTATCTATATCTCGCCCTGCGACCGAAAGGTGTGATGCTACCGACATTTGCCGCGTATTGGTGTTCCGGTGTGTGTGTGTGTGTGCGCGTGTGCGTGTGCGCGTGGGTGGGTGGGTGTGTGTGTGTGTGTGTGTGTGTGTCTGTGCTTCCTCAACTACAAATACAAGCGCGAAACATCCCGCAAACCCTGAACTACTTCCTGAGCAGATCGCTCAATAATCATATCCGTTATCATAAGAGTAATTCTAGGAAAAATCAGATAATAACAATAATAACCATAACTAGTAATAATGTGAACAATGAAAACACTGACTATAGAAGACTAGTAATGATGATCCATGGGATTGCGGTGCCGGCCTCGGAAGTCAAAGCCCTCCAAGCGCGACAGGACTTCACCGGCCTAGCTCTGACATTCACACTCTACCTAGACCCTCCATTTACCCTCTATACACCCACCATTAAAGACCATATACCCCTCTTTAAGGGTACTAAGAGGGTCCTTGTACGGGGTGTTTTGAGATTGAGCTGGCTTGAGTTTTCCGCAAGTGGTGACTGCCTTTTGTACCCTGCACCCAGCTGCGGGCCTCCCAAAGAGTCAGGACTGTAGGAAGAAAAAAAAAGTGCTACATGTGCGCGACCCCATTTCTTCAAATGCTCTTGAAGGCCTCAGCCGGCTGGCACACCTACATGGGGTTCTCAAAAACGGGCACTGCCAAAGAATCTACGGGAATATTGCAACTATGAGGAGATTTTAAGGATTTTAAAGTTCCGTCCCAAATGGGGTCCAGATCTTGGACTGTCGCGTATACGGGGCCATTTTTTAACGGAGCGTAGGCCCAACGTGCAGCACCACCCTCAACCCTAGCTGAAGAACCGCACATTTCCGAACATACAGCGCTACGTCCCTCAGCCCCAAATGCGAGCCAGCCGGCCAAAACGGCCGCTGCGGTGGCGCTGCAACCACCGGGCCGTCCTGCAAATTTGACACGACTAAGAAGAATCGATAGAGCCATTTGGGTACACATGGGTGAGGGACAAAAGGCGCGTACGCAAACAAGATACTGGCACTGCATTCTGCTGCGCGGTGCATGGTTGCACAGTTTCTGCAGGCGGGTGCTTGAAAATGGGCCTCAGCAAATCTTGGGCTGAATGTTTACAAGCCTCGGGCTTGGAATTCCTCTTGATTCAGCGGTATCTGGGTGTGTGACATGATTTGGTAGATGCGGTCTCCTCACGGTGGCTTGAGGAGTTGACTACATTAATGCAAAGCTTCTTCACGAACCCCGAACTAAAACTCCAGGCCGTCTTTGGGCCTTGGGTATAATGGGTACACGGACGCGGAGCACGAAAGAGCTTGAAGCAGGAGTGCCTGAGATTTTCGCTCTACGCCTAAGGTACTCTGAGAAGCCCGGCTAGCGCTTGAAGAGTAATTGCCTAGGGTATAGTATCATGATGGAAGGCTTTTGGTCCTTGAGCTTCCAGGAGGCCAAGTTTATGCTCGCCATTTCTTAAGCTCAAAGGAGCTGATGAGACTCTGATACGACATGATGTCACTGTACCAAGACAGTGCGACAAATCCAATGCCCATCTGGCTGCTCTTCAGGGCATGTGGTCCTAGAGGCCGAAGGAGAAGAGGAACAATGCCATCCCCGTCGCGGAAGTCGTAAGTTCCCTGGCCTTGGCTCAACGGAAACTCTGATGTTCATGTTACATAGGGGAATTGAATTATAGGAGATATATTGGGATCATGGAAAAGAACATGGAAACTACTATTTAGGATTTCAGGGTTTAGGGCATTCCAGTGAGCAACTTTTCTAAGGGATCTTCTAGGAGGCCCGCCCGCTCTGTAGCTGCCTTGAGGAATTGAGCGGAAAGCAAAATGCGTGGCTTCGGGGATTGGCTTGCCTTGAATGCTTGACAGAAAGTACCACAGACCACAGACTCGTGTCAACAATTTTGTCTCTGCCATTTCCTACAACACCCCGTGGCTGCAGCTGGACCGGACCGAAAGCCCTGTGACGTAGCTGAAGTCCTGCACAGGGCGTTGCAAATCGCAGGCCAAGGAGATGAAGAAGATAAGAGTTTCTATCCAAAATAGCGGACTGTGCTCCAGAGGGGCTCAAGGCTGAAAGAATAAAGCTATCAATGTAACTGCTGGAGAACATGTCCTAGCAATCGCAACTACGTCAGGGCGAAGACCTGGAGCCCACAAAACTCCACGCAATTGAAGGGAAGGCAAACACGAAACAAACCAAATATAGCGGTGTCGTCCTCATGTAAGTTGTAGATAGGTGACATCGACTATATACTCCTTCTGCCACCCATCCAAGAAGATCCTTCCTCTTCCCCCATTGCTAAGTATCTCCCCCAAACTGCCTTTAGCATAGACTTTCTCTAAACCCTGAACCTCCAAACCATAAACCTCCAGACCCAAAACTCTAGACCCAAAACTTTATTCCACTTTACAACCCAGATTTCATTTAATCATCATGCTTCTTGACCATTCAATTCTTCACAACAAATCTAATCCCCATAGACAGAACCCATATATAAACCCCTTTTTGCATCCAGCACTCCTCTGTAAATCATACAAGCCCCTAAACACTATAACATCTACTGAGCCCTGAAGCCTCCACATCCTTAAGCCCGTATAAACCTAAACACCCTCACGCCCTCAAATTCCTATTGTTAAGCCCTAAGCCCCTATATACCCGATAGAACCTAAACCCAAAACCCCAAAGCCCTGAACCCTAACCTCCCAAAACCACAAAAAAAACTAAAACACTGAACCCCAAACAGAACCCCCCCTTGCCTTGGCTCCTTCCCCCTGCGCCGGCAGATCCAGTCGGCCAACCTCGGCTGAAGCATCCCCCGGCCTTCTCAGCTAATAAGTTATACATGAACTGTAGTCTAAACTCCTTACAGGGGGTTATATAGGGGATTATTCAGGGGAGGATTATAGGGCTTATTAAGGGGGATACCAGGAGTTTAGACAATGGCTCCTATGAACTAAGTTCTATGGTAGTTTCCCAAAATAAGGTGACCGTCGCATAGGCCCCAATGTACCATAAGCCTTATTGTGGTGACCCCAGACAAGGTACCCCTAACTTTGGGAAATTTCCATATATGAACTAATATCCTCCTTAATAATCCCTATAACAGTCCCCTATATAACCCACTTTAAGGAGTTTAGACTATAGTGCATATCAGGTGCACCCCCCACCCAGTAATACTGTAAGAGTTAATGGTGATTGTATTAGGGTCCTGGGATGGGCTTCGAGAGTGTGTTACACGGTCTTCAGAAGAAGAGTGCAGATGGATAACGTTCCGTAGCATTAGTGACTAACATGGAACCCCTAGACTGCATACCAAAAACCTATATTCCTGCAAGCCACCCCTGTAAATGCAGTAGCTAGGCATGCGGCAAACACAGGCGGCGTCTCCCCAACTCGCGGCTGGTCCTTAGTCAGTTCTTGGAATGTCATCGGAGTTGACAAGCTGTATTTCAAAGCCCTCACATCCCCATTGCGCACTTAGTTGGGAAGGCAGCTGAGGGTTGGGGTTCCTCCCTGCCTGTGAGCACCACTTACAGGAAACTGGAGCAGCTTTTATCTCGAAGGCAATCAAGCCCGAGAGGTGCTTGGGACATCATTAGATTGGAATTCAATGCTAAGGGGATAAAACGCGCGCCTCTGAACTGTCAAATCCCCCCGCACTAACAAAACGAAAGACCATCCCCGAATGAACTACCCTTGCCGGTGATGCAGTCTTACATGCTCAGTATTGCAAGCACTCTGTGTTTACAGCATGTCCAGTCGTTCCATGTGATGTTGATATTCCTGCGCTAAGATCACAGCCGTCGACCCCAAGCCCCAAGCAAAGCACAACATGCATTTTCTGGGCAGCAGTGGCGATGGTACTGCCCGGTCAGGGCTTGCGCTGGAAAAAAGCTAGGTAAGGTACACCTTGAAGTTCACTGCCACTCCTTTGGTTACGCGATCAAAGGGAGTTGAAGCCCTCACCCGCCAACACAGCTTTGCGCGGTGAACCCTGGACCGTCCTGAACTATCCTGAACGCTTGCCCCCGAAACTCACCGATGGCAACCCTGGAAAAGAGAACAAGACACAAGTACAACATCCTCAAAAGTCACTACCCCGGGCAGCCGTTTAAAATCCTACCATAATCCCCCCGAGTGCCATGGCATGCTATGACCTGAAATACTTCTTCCTAAGCCTTACAGAAGGCCCCTGTGAATGCCCACTGGTACCTCGAAAGCCCTGAAACCATGGTGCAGCTCCATTCATCCCATCTTGCAGTCTCTCTAACACACATGTACATGGTTGTCACATGTGGCCCCTCTAATACTACGCCCTGCGTCCCTATATTTCATTAGGCTCGCTGATGACGACCCTACTTTTTCGGGAGGCCCTAGCTTCAGGCTTCAGGCCTCTTTGGGGTGACCCTAATTACTTACTTTGAGAAATCCTCTTTGCTGGAACCTGACCCAGCTTAGCGCGTCCCTAGCAATCCTTCCCCCCCAAGAAGCCCCACCGCCAAATTCTAGTGCTAGATATTCCCAATATAACACGGATAGGTCACATTAGGGGCAATGTAATGGTCTGGGTGGTGGGAGAGTTTTGTTGGTAGGGGAAGGGAAGCACTGAAAGCCGCCCCCTCAAGCGTCTTCCTCCTTGCAGGGATCATTTCACTACTACGAAAGGCGTAAGTGCGTGCAGAACTTGAAAAAATAATCTCACTCTGCCAAGCAAATGGAGGGATGAATGTCAAGATCATGCGGGCCCACATTTTCGGGGGTGTTGAACCGTATGCTTGCACATGTACATCTGCACACACATAAATGAATATATATATATATTGATGCATTTCGATACATACACACACATATATATATATATACAGATACGTGGGCGACAATGGGGAGCTGTTGACAGCTTCATGTTGCATCACAAAGCCTTGTGTCTCAAGCAGTGGTGAACATCTTCTTTGGGGATAAGAGACCTTAGGCCAGGGGAAAAGCTCGCAGACAAATGGTCCAGTTCCTTCATTGATCTTCATTGTCATAAGACTTGGATACTTGTTCCCTTTGTCTCAAAATTTTTGGCCCAGCGAGACAGGACGATTAATGCACCCGCTCCTCCTCTTCCTCCTCATTTTTGCAAGCGTGATGATCCTTGCAATTGAAGCACAGGAGTGTGTCGCAGCGCTCGCAAACAAATCCTCAGCTAGGTCTCCGAGTTGCGTCCAAAAAACGCAAAACTGGGTCCCTGCATAGTATTGCATCAAGTGAAAGTGGCTATGGCGCTCAAAAACGCTGACAACCCCTCGAATGATGTTGCCCACCTCCCATTGCTTGCATGCCCTCACCATTGATTTGACAGGGGCCTGATAGGCATCATGGGAAGGAAGTCTGAGACATTACCATGATACAGGTAGGTGAGGAGTTTGCAATACAGGTTGTGGTTGAAGGATGGAAGAAGCAAGCTTCCTTGGCGTTTCTGGCTTGCGCAGGCACGGTTCAGATGAGGCTTGGGACATTAAAGTGCTTGGGGTGCAAATGGTGCATCTGAACCTTTGGAGGACGGTCCTAGAGAAATGGACAAAGTTCACAACACTTGAGTCGGGCTGGGACTTCGGTTCTCATTCCTACCGTAGGAATTTTTGCTAGAAGGGGTTGCAAATCGTGTGGGAACAATCGGGTGTGCCCATCGCGTGCATCCGAGTATCCATGGCGTCCACATGTGTAGTGCCAGCTGTCAGTTCCCTTGCATTCGCAATGGTCGCTCTTCCCGTCTTCGAAACCTAGGATTTCGGGTTTGGGGCTTTTTAGTCTAAACCTTTTTAATCGTGTCGCAGGCTCCCTACCGGTGAAGCTTGCAGCATAGGAGGGGCATTTCTCAGTTCCTGGCTTTCAGCCGCCTAGACCTCAAAAAATAACTCTACATCATAGACGCTAAGCTGCGCGAAAACAAGCTCAAGCCTTCGGGCCTTAAAACCACAGAAACCCAAGCGTGAACCTGCATCCCTTTTGCATCAGGCTTGCAGGTACCCGCCTGGATCGACAACCTCAACGCCTCTTTCACTGGCCTATGCCAGTGAGAGCAGTCTGTCACAGTGTATCCGTAAAACCTGGACCTGCAGCCGCCTCGAAGCAAAACCGTTTTGTGTTCCTAAGAGAAATTAAGGCAATCTTGGGAATTGTCTATGTCAACCGTTATATGGTAAGGTCGGGTCAAAACTTGTCTTGTTCTAGCCGTAGCGGTAGCACAAAGACCAAGCCCTTGAAATTTTGGGAAACGCCTCCACCACATATCGGGGCGAGCTTTAGACAACCATCCGCCTGGACCCTTAGCCCCAAACCCTAATCCCACACCGTTTATACCCCCAACTCGCATCCTCTGACTGTCGAGGGGATACTCAGGATTCTTGCCGCAAGGGAATGGCTCGGAGTGCAATATCATATAGCTATACATATGTAAGCGTTTACATCCATTATCATCAAGTCAGCTGAGCAACAGCAACGACAGCAGACTTCGCTCCAGTCGGGACAATCCGGGCAGGCCAATGCCGACTGCGCGCAAACCCTTACAGTCCCCCTTAAGTAGATAGAATATGGCTTTGGGGTATACTATAATAAGATCCCCATATATCCCATATTCTATCTACTTAAGGGGGGCTATAATCCTAAACCACGTTGTTTCGTGATGAGCTTGAAGGCCTTTCATCATGCAGCGGATGATTCAGATTCCTCCTGGGCATTCCTGGGTCCTATACAGTACACTACAGATGCAGAATCTTATGTTTTGGCTTCCGGAAGCCTTTTGGCCTTTGATACCACTTACGTGATAAGGAGTAAGTAAACCTCTTTCTGCCTCACTGTATACAACTTGAACAAAGTTTTTACGCGCATGACAAATGAGATGTTCCTGTGCGAAGCCGTTTACATTTTTCTTGTCCTACGCTGGTTGCACCAGCATCCCGGAGAGAACTTGTGCACAGTGTTACCTCCTTTGCTTCTTGATGAGCTGCGCATTCCGAAGTGCAACGTCAAAGCGCTGGAGACGAATAATTCCATGGAGTCTTGGAAGTATAGGCCTTAAGCGAGGAACCCCAAAATCTTCAAATCTAGGACCCGTGTCCTTGTTGGGTGCATAATCAGCGCACTTGGGGCACCAGTCCTGCGCAAATCATCATGATGCTGGGAGGCCCTGAAGGTTTCCCTGAGGGGCGAGGGGCACGTTGAGGCTAGCAACATGAACTTACGTAATGTTTAGTCTAAGTAATGTTTAGTCAGTTAGCCGTTCTGATCGAGGCTTGTTTTGAACTTTTGGAGGCTTTCCCTCAGCTTACCACTGAACTGACACCCTGTCGTTGCGGTATCTCTGGAGGGGAACAGCCGCTGACGTCAACCCCCCCTTTTGGGATACGGAGCATTTTGAGTTTGAGGGTACCAAGCCCTTGTGGCTTGTGCATTTACATTACATGTGTCAGGTGCACGCTTGCATTCTGGCACTGTAGGTTCCAAGCTTGAAGACATGTCAGGAATCACTAGTCGAACCGTTGACCACGTATGAGCTGCTGATGACAGAAAATGCAACACCTGCTAAATCAAACAATAAGATGGGAGATTGCTCCCCAGTATCCCGATGCAGCCCTCAAGGGATGACAGTCTAAGAGCCCTACAATCCTACAACATCCTACAACGTAGTTGCGCGCTCTAGATTCACAGGACTCCCCCGATAATGTTGGATCCCGCTTAGTGTGGGGGGAGCGTAGGTTGTGCGAAGCTTCGCCGAAATTACTCGGACCCCCTAGATTCGTTTGGGGGGGCTTAATTGTGCGAAGTTGTGCCGGAAAACATGATTTTGATGACAAATTGATCCCTTGTATTGAATTTTAATTGGAACCTAGGACCCAGATTTGGCTGATCCCTCCTATTGACGCTTAATTAAAACCTGAAAACCATGGATTGTTTGGGGGCGTACCCCCCCTACACTAGTTAGGCTACCATTTTTGTTTGGGAGTGGGCCCCGCTACACTCATCAGGACCCCACGTTACAGCCCCCTCTGGCAGCCAGGACCTCTGACACTGATAACCATCACAGTGATGGAGCATGTGCGAACCATGGAAGTGCTACAGTACACTTGGAGTTCCTTCTCCTTCTCCACCAACCCTCTACCGCACCACAGAAAAGAAGCGGGAAGACTTAAACACTTCAACACATCAGCTATAACGCAGTCATTGTACATTCAAGAATGTGTACGCTTACTACACACGTTTTACGATTCTTCAGAACTATCACTGTTGCTAGTACCGCAACCAACCAGACTACACAAGGGAAGTGGCTAATTCCTTCCCTCTCGCCTTGGTTTGTCTTAAGGGATATCATTGGGCAGCAGGGAGATGGAAGGCAACTCTTTACTCCCGAATTTCCTTAGAGTTCCTGATTTTGAGAGACACCCAGTGCATGGACACAATCTTCCCAGCGCTGCAATACTTGATGTGGTTCCCATGAAGGGAGTGCCTACACGGATGTGCCTTGAAAATATAGGAAACCTGGCGCCACCAAGGCCCCTTAAACTGCGGCAATTCCAGGGATTTGAGGCACTTGCGCGTGCGCAACGCTCCTTCCATAAAAAGTGTGCTCCTCTGACATCAACGATTAACAGATCTAGCATCTTTGTTGACAACTTCAAGAAAACTCTATGCACATGTGAGGACCTTGCCAAGCACAATCTGAAAGATCTAATCGTCACATCTAGGCGCAGAATCCCCAAGTGTCCCCCCAAAAACCTAGACCCAGGAAGGAAATCTCAACAGCACAGCACCTCAACACCTATGAGATTCTGGATTGCTCCCGCGTTGTCCCTAAACAGGTGATGTGAGTGATTAATATGGGACGCTCTTGAATAAGTATACCCTGCCTAAGAATATGGTCGCAGAAAATCAAAAACAGGCGTCCCCAATCAGACTCAAAACGCATTAAAAAGAGTCTCCTGCATGAAGCGCGTGAAACATTCTGAAACAACCTGTTCTCGAAAGAGAGTTCCAGCAACCGGGCCTTCTCACAGTACTCGCAGGAAAGTGCATCTTTGCAGCAAGAAGTGTAGCGGATCTGCAGGGCTGCACAAGCACAGGTTTGGAGGTGGCATGTACCAAAGACGCTTGACATAGAGACCATGCGAAACATCATCAGGATTTTGGGGATCTACCTCGGTGGGGTTGCTTGAATGACGTCAGACATCCGAAGCTCCGCCAAGTGACACCTTCAAGCATGATTCTCAATGGTCTTAGCGTGCTTGATCTGCTTTCTCACAAATGCTCATTCCGCTGCGCATGTTGCAACGAAGTCAGCTTTAAAAAATGTACTCCAAACCCTAAGCCTAATCTTTCTTGAGTTCAAACGTCAAAAACGCATTGCCACAAAGCGATGGAGCTGTCTGTGGCTCCTATTGGAGATTTCCACAACAATGCCTCATAATTCCTTTGAGCGCAAGGGACCACCTGGTGCTTCACAGTATGTGCCCGCTATGCCTTCTGAAACGCGCTGCGGTCCTTTTTCTTGGGGTGTGATGAGGACCTGACTGTGTATGAACTGGGCAGTCTATTGATGACACTGATGGATGGAAGGTACAACACAGCTTAAGCGACATTATTGGAAGTCTCTTTGTCTGCTGCTGCAATGAAGCTCTACCATTGGGGAGGCAATCAGGTAGAATCCACACACCAGCACCATGCACTCAAAAACACTCTATCCAACATCCAGACCCCATCCAAAAGAAGAATAGACACTCATACAAGAAGAAAAAAAGGACAATTTAACAGCAAACTTGCTGGTTCTAAGTTCTAAGCAGGGAATAAGGGTAATCCCTATAGACTACCTTCCCATATTCCTTCCTAAGCCCCAGTAGGCAAGTCGGGATGTCCAAGCCTTGCACTCGCAGCACTTCGAGCAATCCTCGTCCTCTTAAATCTTCAGGCATGGGTACCCTAGGGGCCTACATAATTAGCCTGGGGTTCCCCACTATGATGTCCCAAGGATTATAGTACCTAACGGCAGAGCAGGCCGTGACTGCGATGTGAATTCGGACCCAAGCTTCTGAAAGATCTTCCTGCGGCCCTCTCAGGTCTCCTATGCGCCCCCTTGCATGGAGCCCTCAGCACTTCCACAAGCTTGGTAGGTATGGGAGTTTTGGCTCGAGGGCTCGCTTTCCTGGCGCAGACTTTTCATGTAGGTCACTGGGTTCAGGAGCTACGCCAAGCACTCGGCCGCAACAGAGTGCAAGAACTTCAGAGGCGAAGATGCAGCATCAGAAGCATAAACGCCAACAATCAAAGATTTGTCCTGATGGAAGGACAATACGAAATATCAAGAACGAGAATAAGAACAAGCATAATAAGGCCGCTGTTTTTGCCACCCATCCGCCTTTGCCTAAAAACTGTCCTGCTCTGAGCGTTCAGATTTGACTGAAGGGCAGTGCAGATTAGTTTGGGGTCCTGAGGGCTGTGATTGAAGTTTCTTGCTTCGCAGCCATGTACCGTCTCACATGTAAATTGAGATAGTACACTGGCAGTATTAGTGAGGCGCAATACTAACAACGATGATATTGAAAACAGTTGTAGTCACAATAACCGTGTATACCAATGATGGTAAGAGTAATCCGCATGAAGCTTTAAAACCACCAGTAGCTTGAGGTGCGTGTGTGAATGTCTACAGACCCTATTTTAGGGTTGAGGGTTTCGGGTAAAAACTTTTTCAAACTCACACCGAAGCTGAGTCCCCGTCCTGGCTGCAAGCCCAAAAACAACGCAAAACCTCTTAGCCTCTCAGCCCGAGAAATTCTCAAAGCCTGGGCCCTTCTTTCAGGCCCTGAATTTCAGGATTTGGAGAGTTCTGACCTCGGGGCACCCAAATCCTTCACGCCTGAAATCATACGTCCTGAGCGCATGTGTCCAAAGACGACAGCCGCCCCCCTCCCCTTTTTTATTGGGAGGCCCACAAAACCTGGAAAACCCACATACGCTATAGTCGCATGCACATACTGGTATAATCTAAGCTCCCCTTAATAATCCCCATAATGTGGGACCCTCCTTGATGTAGGGGGTCCTTCCCCCTCACCCCTTCCAATAGGGCCCCCAAAAAATACAAATTAAGGTCCCTCAATAAGGACCCTCAACCTCCAAGGGTTCTGAGGTGCCTGTGGATTGATTTACAAGGGAGGGTTGTGACTCTTTCCTACATTTGTGGGGCCCCCAAATCAAAACACATTATAGAGGACCTCACACTGATTACCTCTGATGCTGAATAAGCAGGCTCCAAAACACACTAGAGGGGACCTCAAAGCTCAAGAGGGTCCAACATTAATACTCCCCTAGATAATCCCTGCAGTTAGACTATAGCTCATATAACCTACACTCTAAGTCCTGAATCCTAAACCCTATAGTCTAAACTAGTGGTTTCCATTTCGTTTTCGAGTATACCCACATTCCACATATACCACATATAAAATCCTAAACTAGTAGTTTCCAACTTCTCTTACATCATTACGCTCAGTGCAACCCGCCTGCAAGTCGCTGGCAAATGCTTGAAGTCGGCCCACATAGACTTTCGTGGACGCCCCTTTCTCCTCTCTTGCAATGATGTCCCTTCTTCGGAGGTCTTGTCAGGATTCTATAGGAGCTATATGATAATATGGGAAGATTTAGGGTGTAGAGTTTAGAGTACATATTATTCGGGCTACAGGAGACGCATCTTTCAGAATTACGAATCCTTTTTGCAGGGCTTTGCAGGGAATTATGTCTGCTAGGAAACTCGAGCCCCAAAAATAATAGAAAGCCAACCGACCAAAAACATCCAATGTTGTAGGGGCGCGGCGGAAAGTAGACCATGATCATGGGCTACTGGCTCCCCACGTCATCCGTACATATGTTGGATGGGACCTATACGCAGCATAGCTGTTGGAAAAGGCATATTCCCTAGGCGGACCCCCACCCTGTAATAGTGACTATAAGAGATGATAAGGATTATATCATACTTGTATTCTATTCCTATTGTAGCACTACTATAGGTTGGGGGTTCCTGCTATATAATATGCAACATAAACCGACCATATGCAGACATATCAAAGAGTCTCTCATGTAAGGGAGCAAGTACGGGCAGATTGTGGACTTGCTCCAGGTTCACAAAATGAAATGACCGAGCCCAAATATGTTTGCTGAAGATTCCCTTCATATTAATATTCAAAACCATCCACCCCTAAAACTATTTCTCTATGTCGGGGAATACTTCAAGCAAATCAGTTTCTTGTACAAGCCAGTCTCCGGCCAGATCATGTTTTCCACAGCGATGCCAAGCACATTTTCCAGACTGTCCTGCGCAAAGCGGCCAGTTTCTGCGACCTATCCCACCAAGGCTCCGCTTCAGGGGCCCTTCAGGCTCTCCACTGCCTAGCTTCGGAGGTCCATTATTTTAGTTGGGTGAGAGATGATCGTACGGGTATTGGTAAAAGCCGCTGATGCCAGTTCCTCAAACCACCGAGACAAAACCAGAGTCCCTCTTGGGCTAGCCCCCACCAGATACCATTCGGAGACCATCCAAAATTGTGGACGAGATGGAGACGATTAGCATGGCCCCCTGCGCAAGAATGACAATCGAGAAGTGTACCAGCTCTTCTGACTCGCCGCACACCTTTTTTGGCATGCTTGGCAGCAGAATGTTCTAGTTGAGGGTCCACATGGATAAGCTTCTTGTGCTTCCGGCCAGACTTTTAACTGCGCGACGTCAAGTCGACGAGGCCGATTTCAAACGCATCAGGTGTATCTCTTTTCTAGAAGCCGTTGCCCCAAAAGCCCGTAATTTTGGATGTGCCTCATTCCTCAAGATCTACTTAAAAAATTGAACCTCTGTCCAAATCAATATTGAAATGCAAACCTTAGAATTAGACCTGAGCCCAGTGCATTTCCTAACGAGCTTTTGGTCCTTTCACGTGTTCGTTCCGTACCGAGTGGTCCGAGGTTTAGAGGTTTGGAAAAGCAGCTTTTATGAATTCAGTTCGCCGACCCTTTCCTGAAAACAAGGACCGTCTGGCAATCATACAACTGTTGTGAGCCCTTTAGTTTTTTTGAAGCTGGGGTTCCCAATTCATCCCATTATGAGACATGTTCCCGGTCAAGGGCTATGCTTGTTATGAGGTCCTTGTTGTTTGGGGTACCGAGCAACCCTCGTGAAGCAAAGGAGTCCACCCAACGATTGGGTCAGTTCTGACTCCTGCATCCTGGATCAGAGGTATTGCTTCTTCGTTTAGCATCTAGTTTTTCCCGTAGCCCTTCAATAATACTAAGGGTACCCCTTTTCCTCCTGCTGAGCTTTAGTAAGGAAATCAGATGGCAAGAGAAAAAGGTACTACTGCGGTACCTCTGCAAGCTATCCGATTGGGCGTCTTACTTGCACTTCTTTAGTACAACACGGCTGCTTTGCAAGATTCGGGACTCACATGGACCTGCAGAAAAGCCTTTATCATGAGGACCGTGATTAATCGGCAAGCCATGATTTTGCCAAACTCCCTACTACAATGCTCCCCACCGTGATCTGAGAGAATGCCTTCCCCAGTACAAATCTAGACAAAAACCACCGCCTGGCTCAACGACCCCGAAAAATCACGCATTTCTGCGGAGCACCTTAACCCTAAATCTATCTAACCTTTCTGGAAATATGGAATTTCTGGGATGTTGATATTTACAAACATGATGGCGCTTTGGGACATATAAGGGGAACCTTCTTTTGGAACCTCTCCTGCAGCCCAGGAAAGAGTATCGAACACACATATGAAAAATGACACAAATCAAGGCCATCCAGGATACACGTAAAGACCCTAAACCCTAAATACACCTAGATCACTGCCGGTCCAAAGCACGCGCCGTGTACGCCTTGCCAAGAGCATCCCACATCTGCAGCATGTCCTGCGCAAAATTTACAGTGGCAGGGGAGCTTGGTAGCCAAACCCCCACAGAACAATCATGTAGCTATTTTAGGGTCTTGTGATAGTATAAGGGCTGGGCCTAAAAAACTGTTTGTCTTCTACAAGCTAATAGGTACGAATCAGAGAAACAAAGTTCAGGACTGCACGTGTGGAGGTTAGCTTCATCGGCGCACCGCACTGTGGTCTGAAAGGATCTGTAGCTTCAAGGGGGCAATTACACAAATCACTTGAGCTTTACTACAAGAGCGTGGGTGGCTCTGAGAACAGCGGGGTAACTTTTTCCATTAGTTTTGGTCTGTGGCTGTTGACTTGACCTGGTGCTTTCTAAAGCACCACTTGTACTTCTGCAAAGCACATCACAAGGACCTGACCGGTCAGAGCTGACCGATCATAGCCTGGGGGTCACACTGCGTCTCGTTGATCTCCACGCTCAGCGTCACCCAAACATCAACAAGAGGATATCGGTGATCCCACTCCGAAATGGAGACCCTAGAGCTATCATATGCCTAGATTAGGGTCCTCTGGAGCCTGGGGTTCTCTGTTCCCAGGAACCCTGTTATAGAAAGACACGTACCCCGGGGATCCTACCCTGAGCTTGCAAGCTAGAACCTGAAGACAACAGCTCTCGAAGCTTCGGCTTCAAATTATGTTTTCGGATGCTCCATGGTGCCTGGACAGTTGTCTCAGAAGCGCGTCCAAAGCTGCAAGGTATTTTGAGAAGTATCCCATGAAGGGTTGAAAGGTTGAAGTCACATGCGAAACCTTGCGCAACAGCATGCAAGCTCGTCCGGCATCGCCCGCCATGTCTGACACACGGCCTCAGCCCTGGCAAGCTCCTCCGTCGGTTTGACGTTACTGGGATTTGGGAAGAGGGAAAGAGCACTCTGCATTCACTTAAGCAAAACGCACCTGAAACGGCTCCTGTCTGCAACCCTCGAACAGCCGCGTGTGGACATAAGATCAAGGGAAACTTCCAGAATTCAGGGCAGGGAGCGTCAACTGACATCCGTGAATCATGTTGCTCGAGAGTCCTTGCTGTCCAGGAAGGGCAGGACGCATCCAAGGCTGCGTTCCATGTTGATGTGGGTCCAAAGGATCTACGACATGCTTGCGGTAGGTGATTTGGCCCTGGTATCAGGACTTACCCAACTGACCTCTGAGTTGAGCAGTCGCGCAAACCCAAGAGAGTAGTGACCGTTTCTAGGAGGTCGGGTTACCTTCTGGCGATCCTCATGTTTGATCTTCAACATGTCTGCATCATAGTTGCTGATCTTAGCTTACGCAGGCAAGCTTGAGCCCAAAGCTACCCCAAATATGAATGGGCAGAGGAAGCTGATTACTTAGCAAAGGTGTTACAGTAGAAGCGTGAGAAATGGAACGGGGTTGCTGAAGTGTATGGAGTGTACTTCCAAGCAGGAAATTTTTTCGTTGAGAAGCAAGGCCTCTCAGCGGTCACGCCTCCTGTCCAAGTTCGCTGCCGGAAGGTCAGATGTTCCTTAAACATCCATCGCTCAGACCATGAAGTTGTTAGATGCGAGCTGGACACGTTGAATAACTCTGCCTGCTGAGTAGGAAGAATGTACAGTTAACATGGGAAATAACATGCTGAAGGCACACCTCTGGACATTTCAAGTATGAGCACTTGTCTCCTGCGAAGCCCTGTTGCCACATGGAAGCTTCCAAGTAAGGGCTCACGATATTTCAGATGCTGTGGTCCCTATTATTAGAAGCCCCTCGCACAAAAGATCCTTGATTTTTGGAACTCGCTCTCCACCCCCAATCCAGGAATCCAGCAGAACCCTCCCCCAAACCCTTGACGCCTGAAAACCCTGTAACCCCGCAGCCTCATCCCTGAAACCCTAAGACCTAGGGGAGCCTGAGGAGTTGGCTCCCACGGGCGTCAGGAATCGGAGGATCACCTTTCTGGACTCTGTGTGGTGCCCTAGGGAAATCATAGGCAGGGTATATGAAATCTTAATTATAACCCGAAGGCACCTATCCTTTAGGAACTCAAGGCTTAAAAGTTATGGCTACTCACGGCCTCCAGGTTCAGAACATCTCGTACGAAAGACCATGCCTATTAACAACCTGAGGGCGAAGTATTTCGTAGTAGTAGTAGTAGTAGCAGCAGTAGTAGCAGTAGTAGCAGTAGTAGCAGTACCAGCAGCAGTAGCAGCAGTAGTAGTAATAGTAGTAATAGTAGTAGTAGTAGTAGTAGTAGTAGTAGTGGTAGCAGCAGCACTGCTGCTGCTGCTGCTGCTGCTGCTCCTGCTGCTGCTACTGCTGCTACTACTACTACTGCTGCTACTACTACTACTACTAGTACTACTACGACGACGACGACGACGACTTTTCTGACTGAGTCTTGATTCCTGCTCTTACTGTTATTGTCACCATAACAAAAATGCTAGACGTGTTATGGTTGCTCAGGTACTATTAT
The DNA here is from genome assembly GCA_905231905.1 of Symbiodinium pilosum. NCBI lineage: Eukaryota > Dinophyceae > Suessiales > Symbiodiniaceae > Symbiodinium > Symbiodinium pilosum. The sequence continues at coordinate 169,207 of CAJNIZ010037891.1, forward strand.
TGCGACCTTCTTTTCAGAGACTCAGTTTTCGAGTCGAGAGTCCCGGTCCGGCAGGGTTTAGGTTCCTGAGAGTGTTTGAGTGTTCAAAGCTCCATCTACAGGGCTTTAGGAGAACTTCTCCGTGCACTTGGACTTGGACTTGGGGAATTGTCGAAATTATGGCGCGGTACCATCTGGAATTGCATTCCTTCACACCCTGCACCCCGACAGCCTTGCAAAGAAGCGCAGCCTTGCAATATGCTGGGCTTTCTTTCTTTGCTCTGAAGCCTCTTGAAAATTTATGATGTTCACCCCAAGTTTCCCCAAGTTTCTGCGGCCCTGTGCAAAAAGATGCTATGCTGATGAAGTACCTACCAGACACTTAAATGCCGCTAAGCTGCCCAAGAAAGATCCATAGTACTCCAGTTTGGACGAACCCTACCACCACATCGCTGTAAAATCTGAACACTTCCCGTATATCCTCTGACGTGGTGGGTAACCACCACGCAGTCCATGTACATTTGTAGTACCCTCTCATCACACATGAGGGAAGTACTCTAGTTAAGTGTGGTACCAAAATAGCTCTGTAATAGTGATTGTAGGAACTAAAAGATATTTCCGCGTTATAACCTGGGTTTTTCATAGCTGGGAAACCCCCTCAGTGCCCCGCAGCCAGAGCAAAGATCATGAAGTCCGAGGGGGTCTGGCTCAGCAGGGCTCACGGCTGAGCGGCTGTAGGTCTACTGGAATATGTATGGATACATAGGAAAATATGCAAACATGTCTAGATGGGTGTCTGTACATACGTAGGAATGTGACATCCGCCATACGGTTGTAGCTGTTCTTGTTCCACCTATCACCCCGCTATTCTGTCCCTTCAGGCTATGGATGAGGAATCCTGGTGGTTTCCATAAATAAGGGGACCGCAATATAGACCCCAAAATACTGTAATCCTTATTACAAGGACCCCCCAAAAAGGTATCCCTAATTTTGGGAAACCCCATCCTACCCCCCTAAGCCCTTCAAGACGGAGCAGCCCGACACCTGCCCAAGGCAAGTCACGAGCTCGTCTAACTCTAATTCCGGTCCTATATAGGACAAATGGAAAATGTAAACTACTATATCATATAGAATTACATAGGGGTTATATAGGGATTATATATAATAGGAATAATGGAAAATGTGTACTACTATATTATATAGAATTACATAGGGATTATATAGGGATTACATATAATTCCGGGACCAGCAGGACTTCCGAATCCCATCTCTCGCCTCTTGAGTAAGGAACGACCAAGGAGGCTGTGATGGAGGCGGGGGGGTTTGTGAGTATATAGGACTGTCTCGGAACAATTTCCTGTAGAAGCGCCAAACTACTGTGATGGATCCTATAGCCCCTATAAAAGGTCCCCATATATACCCCAACTACTCACTCCCCCCACCCCCCCCTAAGCTCCAGTCAGTCTAGGGATTGTTGTAGGGATCCTTCTTCATTCACGGTTTTGAGGCGGACTGGCTCAGGCCTGTTGCTGCTTAAAAAATAGTGTTCTGGTGGTTGAACCGAGTAAGAAGAGCAAATTCTCAGTCGTAAGCCCGAACGGAGGATAAGATGCTAACTTGGGGGCGATTATATCCTGCCCCCTTGAAACTGCTACTCATGCGAGGATGGAGTTTCATGGATAATTAATGAAAGTCTATAGGGACATAGGACAATCATCTGTGAGGGGCCGCTTGCAGGGTTCCATGTTGGTTACACTTTTGCAAGTAGCCCCAAACACGATGATGCAACTTAGCATCAGCATTTGGAACCGTCCCTTCAGGCAAGCTTCTAGGGAGTCCATCATGCTTGAACACTTGGGAGTCCTCGAAAGTGAGGATCTCTACAAATCAAAGGATTGACGGAGGAATTATGAGAAGGAGGCTGAGGGCCCCTTGCAGCCAAGGACTGCGCTGGAGTAATTTGACCTTGCCCAGCTCCTGCCCCTGTCACAATCCTCCCGCAGCCACAGCCCTAGCCCCGAAAGCTCATAATTACTCCTAAAACCTCCTAAACCCTAAGTAATGGTCCATGATACCCTCATGTATCCCCTGCCCTCAACCCTAAACAATGAACCCTGAACCCAACGGAGTCCCTTACCTAATCTCTCTATTGATGTCAATGTGCCCAAGTCCGAGCCTCGCCACTGGCCAAGGCAGCGCGGATGCTCGGGAGAAGCCTGATCCCCATCCTGAGCCAGCTTTGGCTACATCAAGATACGAGTAGGTTATAGAGGGTTAAAGTCCCCCTTAAGTAGATAGAATATGGGGTATACGGTGATCTCATTATAACGTGCTCAAAGCCACATTCTATCTACTTAAGGGGGACTATATTTAGCGGTATAGATGGTTATGAACTTCTACAGGGTCAATTAGGGTTTTATAGGGGTCCATGGGGTTACATAGGGTTGTAAAGGGCACTGCTTGGAGTCTCTTGGAGCTTCATGGCCTAGTAGAGTGTAAAAGGTTTCAATGGCGCAGCTGATACTGGGCGAGACATTACACCGGGATTCCTGCAGAATCTTGTCTTCCTGAGCCAGAACAAAATGCACTCGTGGTTGAGGTTCTGTTTGTAGCAATTACGGAGTAAACGGCCACAATCTCTGGAGAGTTTGGTTCGGGTTGCCAAAAGGTGGTCATCACCTTCCATACGAAGCTCGGCAATCTGTCCACCATAGTCGAGGTGACTGCGCAATTGGGCATCTGTTGGAACCTTTGGAAGTGAAAAAAGCGCCCTCTGGTCAAGGAGCACATTCTATTACTGTAGGCTTCAAATTTTGGGGAGCCCAGGCTCTCTGAGAACGGGAAAAGTGGATTCTTTATACAGGGCTACCTGACTTGTAGTCGTGTTGGTGGCTGTAACCTGGCTTCCTGTACTGCTCGCCCTTTTGAAAACGCAACCGCTAGGGTTCCTGATTGCATTTAGATACCTGCACTCAACAATATGGAGGAAAGCTTTCTAAAGTAGAGATACGGATCTGACATAAGACAGGCTCTATAATTCTAAAGCCAGCAGAACGCCCCACTTAAGCTCCCCACTGAAGCGCACCCCTAAATCCTGTGACTCACATTCCGCGATGTTGAAGTCGAAGTAAAGATTACCACAAAGTGCGGGCTTCATACACTATAGGCCAAATATGTTGATCGCAACTATAGGAACTGCCAAATAAGTATCCTTGACCTTCAGAAATTTCTAGACCCTCATGACGTGTTAATCCTGAGCCCTAAACCTTAAATCCTAAACCCTAAAGAGGGCTGGCTGAATGTTGCCCAGGAACTTTTGGGATGCGTTCTGGCACACAAAGAAGCACCTTACGGTGGGGAGTCTGCTTTGTATGGGCTATGGGCATTGGTGAGTGATATGTACTATCAGAGATTTGCCTGTGTTTCCTTCACGGTGTGATGCCCGTAATCCAAGGCTTCTGAAAACTTCTGGCGGTTGGTATCTAGTGTTTAGGTCTTGCCTGTTGCCCCTCTGCCCTTGCTTTCAAACCTTGCGTTTAGGTTGTGTCTGTTGCCTCTGCTCTTGCCGTCGTTTCCCTTTGCTCTTGCCGTCGTTTCCCTTTGTCTGCTTGTCAGCATGAGCTGGCAGCTAGATCTGCGAGATTTTGCTTGGCGACATCTTGAACACCCGCTGCTTGAGTACAATACTGGATCTCACTCCCGAGCACACAAGTTCAGAAAGTTTGATGTACGTCCGTGCGGTGAAGGAACCCCTTGCATCGCTTTGTTTGGAGCCCAATTTTGTTGTCTTCCACCACAACCGCTAGACCCACCTTCAAGCTCCTAAAGCAATCCCTGACGCTGCCCAAGCTGGCTGCGCCATTCCTGAAGCAAATGTGCCAGGCCGAATGTATGAAGAAGGTGTTTAGGAGGCATCCTTCTCAACGGCAGGTACAGAACAAGAAAGGTACGTAGCTGGATGGACGACGAAAGCTCATCCGTACTACCTTGTTGTCCCTGAAGGCTAAGTGACGCCGCAGGCATCTCAAAGGACCCCTAGCTTCTGAACAGCCGTTTGAGAGAATTGAGACTTGGTCTGTCTGGGCTGGCCTCATGTTACAGCTCCCACTGAATTAGGCGTTTTCAACGGTGATACCTTTTGGGTTCTAGCGATTAAGAACAGCACCTTCTTTCTACAGGGAACTGTGCTACCATAAGGGTTTGTCTTGAGAAACTGCCAAAATCTGAAGGCACAATGTTGATGATAAGCTTCCTTCCTAGAGTGGCACTTTCTTTTAAGATATCTTACAAAACTACGTCTACAGCAGCCGTACATGTCTTTCAAACCTCTGTAAACCACCTACTAGAAAAAATAACTTCGAAGCCAAAGTCACAGTAATGTAGAAGCCTGCATAAACCCAATAGTATGGTTCTAGATTCCATTTTTATCTTTGTGGTTTAAGGCAAGACCTCGACATCAATTTAGGAGCTCCAGTATTCAGGCTTCCTCATTACACCCCTCCCCATGAACCTTATAGAATCCAAGCTTCCAGGTAATTTGTCCATTTTCTTTCCCAAGTGGTCCTCCATTTGTGGGGCAACGTCCCTGTACTGCTCCTAGTTACTGAGTCTGGCACTCCAAACCAAAGTGCGGATGCTGGATCCGGGCCATCCACCTGCTAGGTGCCAGAATCATGGACTGCCGCTGGTAAACCCTACATACTTTCCTTATAATGAAAGTTCGCCTTGTCACCAAAGTATGTCATATCTTGGGGTATGTATTGCTATGGCTGCTATAGGGATGAAGGAGGTTCTTAGTGGGAGGGAACGGCTTGCCAAGCGGCTACTTAGAAGATTGCTTCCACCATGCCAAGTATCAGGCTTTCTGTGGATGTATTAAACACTCACCATTGATGATGCCAAGTGTCCCCGCATGGGTAGGGAGACGTGCGTGCAAGGTCTGAGAGCTTCCGAAGCATTTCGAAGCTGTATAGAACAGAAGACAAAGTACATACTGTCTGCCTGAAACTTGCCATGCAGAATGCTGAAGCTTGGACTAATGCAGATGTGATGCCAAGACCAAGCGCAACCCAAATCAGGCGATGGCTAGGCAGGACGTAACCAACTATTTGCAGTGGCTGTCGCCATACCTCGACAGCCCTACAACAATGCGTTGACGCAACTGTTAAGCTGCTATGCGATATTAACCTCTCCGCATAAAATCTTGCTGTCATTCTGAGGGGGACCACCACGTGCCCCCATTTCTGGCACTTGTATAAACGGTGGTATAGGGCTTAGAGTCCAGTTTCTACCATCATGGTCTCATGAGTCCGAAACTTTCAGAAGCAGCCAGCTCAGGCGACGACTCCGAGAACACTGGCCTTCAGCATGGGTTGAGCCGCGATACAAACAAAGGAATAGCACATCCCATCTACAAACACAATAGGACATACGGCAGTGATTCCGATTTTCCTATTACTGTATGTAGGAGCCTTCAGGTTCTGGTTAAGCAGAAGAAGGAGGCTTGTACGTCGACAAGATTGAAGAAGTTTGCGCTAGTCGGTGTTCGAGACTTTGTTGGGCTCATCATGCTGGGGGAAATTAGCGGCTGTCCTACCGCAGGAATCGGGTAAAAGGGTGCAAGGCATTCGTGATCGGAAATTTTGTTTGCGAGGTCAATTTGCGTAAAATTCAGCCGTGATAGTACGCATCAGGTGATCGTGCGCAATAGTGGGTCCCTCATGTCATAATCCCGAGCAGTTTAGGGCTTGAGTCTTCTTAGCCAACGTTCCCTAGCACGACCCCTCAAACCCCTGCAAAGATCCTGATGTTGACGCAGGAGAAACCTGTTGCATCTAGGTAGACAGCGCTGTCCCACCGTATCCCATGAATGCTATCTAGTGTACAGACAGGGTCGTACTTGCATGCCCTGTCGGAAAGTAATTCGTCATTGTCAGTGGCTATTGGGCTACGACCTACTTGGGTCCTACTTCGACCCCAAAGGTAGGTGAAATAATGACCCCAAAGCTATACAACAGCCCAACCAGCTCTATTTACTAGCCCGTTCTCGACTTCCCAGGCTTCCGACGTGACCGCCAAGCGATCGAGTTGGAGCTCTGCGCAGCAGTGAGCGATGTCTCGCCTAAACATCACCCAGACCCCGAACAGGTCGAATAATACACATCTATAGCCCAAAGTGCAAATAACTAGATAGGCATTAATCTCTTGGTGTAGGTCATACTTGCAAGAGCATGCCAAATCTTTTTGTGCTACAGGGGTTCCATGGACCTTTCTAAACGACAGCCCAGGCATAGAACTGTTGTTGTTTGGCGCTTCTGTTGGTTTTAAAAGTTCAGACAAATAAAATTTCAAGGAACTGAGATGAGTCGGACTGAGCATCTAAAGTTTAGAGTCTAGAGCTCGGAGTATGTCCAGCTTAGGAGCCAAGAAATCAAGGATACCTGCGTGCGTGCTCGGCTGGATGGAGCAGGGTCTCTGACAAGCAATCTGGATGTCCGACCGTACGAGCTTGTGGCTGGCGGAGTATCCAAGAATTGGGCTGCCACGCTTTCAGTGCGCTCCTTCGTGGCCACTTTGCGGCGTCTTCGGCACATTCAACTAAAGAAATTACGCGATGCTGCAACGTGTGGCATTTCGGGGCTTGAGGGCCTGGACATATCATGTAGGGACGACGTGTTCCACGGCTGTAAAAACCTGCTGGGAAAAGTAAGGCATCCCCGTAGTCGCAACGGCTGAGAAGCTTGCAAATGATATGTCTTCAAACGCCACAAAATAGCAACATATTCAGGCTCATCCAAGTGAACCATTCGCACTCCCCAACACCAGAACAAGAGCTGTATATATGTATATATACTACTAGTACAATCCTGTTTAGACGGCTATAAGAGGGCTTCCAATGATTGGGGGCCCATTTTGGGGGAGTCCCTACAATTAGGATTACAGTATGTTGGGGTCTGCATTGGGCCTTCCATGCAACATGGAATCCCCCAATATGGGTTTCCATGTTAGCAGGGCCCAAAAGTGCTTTACTTTAAACTTAAAACCTATCTGGAGGTTTCCAAAGATGAGGGGCCCCTTCGGAAGTTCCTATACGGAGATTTCTTGTATACACTCTCTCCTCTATATTGGGCCTTACATTGTGTCTTTGTGAGAACATTCTCGTGGTTCGTGCACAGAAGCTTGGGAGCAAAAGCAAAGTTGTTCCCCAAAAAGTGGACACCTTGAGCAACTTGCTCGAATTTGGCACCAATTTCACATCAAGAAACCTAGAATCTAGAAACCACCAAACAAAGCTACAGTAAAACATGCGCCGCATCAGAACCTGCGCATCAATCTCACATCACTTGACTTCTTTGACCTCTTAGGCTGCCGACTCGAAGAGCTGCTCCAGGTATGGCAGGATCTCAAAGCAAGGTAGCAGGAATGTGGGTTCAGGGCAAGAATGCTTGCGATGCAGGCCCTCAGGTTCTTCCTTCGTGATGTGAGGTGCACTAGCTCCGGACCCCATTAAGTTGGGCAGTTTCCAAATGCGGGCCACCATCTTGTACCCCAAGATGATGGGCCTGCTTTTGTCATAAGGGTCAACTTGTTGTGTCTCAGCAAACCAATCGAGATTTCGGGGTGAAAGCCGTGCTCGCCACTTACCCCCTGTATTGCCTGGTCTTGCTGTCTCACTCATTCTAGGCTTACAAGCACAAGTAACTCCAGGACTGGACCTCTGAAAGCACGCAACCACAATCCTTCTTCAAAGCTCCTTCCTGGCACCTCCAAGCTTTCTCGTGCTCGACGTCTATAGTGCTATCATAAGTCTGTGATTGGCAGTGCTGCTGCCGTCTTCTAATCTCAAAGGCTTGTAGGGAGAGTGTAGTAAGTGGTTCCGTATTAATGAATACTCGCAGAGCTAGATTCCCGTTCCCTGCTTACCCGGAGCTCTTAATCCATTTGCCCTTCGAATCCTGCACAGTGTAATCCCCACAGGTAATGGGGAAACCCGAGCGCCAGGCATGGGGGTGTCCTGTGGTGATCTCAAGTCGAAATCATGGGCTCACTTCGACTTTCATCATGAGTCAAGTTGAGACCAGAACTGGCAAGCTTCTGTGCAGCAAGTCTTTGTGCAACCCTTCTGGGCTAAAGGCTGTGGCTGATCCTGTCTAGAATACCAAGTGCCAAGCATTGGCCAAGAGATGGCATCAAACAAACCAAAGCACGCAGCGCTCCTATACAGTCATCGGTCTTGAACAGTCCTCCCAACGCCATTGCCTTGGACTGCAGGCATCATGCACTTTAGATTTTAGAGCTAGGAAGCGAGCACTGCCAACATGAATGTCTCCCGACCAAACCACACCGAGTGGCCTTTTCAAACAGCAGTACAAGCACGGCAGTGCTCAATAGGATAAGCCACAATGACACAACAAACACCTCGACTTACTGGTGCCAAGGGAAGGGTGGATCCCTGCAACTCCCTTCCCCCTCAAGCAGCAGTAAGTTGAACACAACCTGAAATGACTTCATCACACTAGCAGGTTCAGGGTTAACGGTTTAAGGCAGCACCGCTGCTGAACTTGCCATCGCAGACTCCTGTGCCATAAGCGGCTCTACTTCCACTCAGATTTGGAGACCTGCAAAACCAAAGCCTGAAGATCGCTGCAACTTGCGGGCACCATCAATCACCCCAAATTCTTTGGAAATCTCATATAATGCTTGGCAGCGATGAAACCCGACCCTGCCCCTCCCCCCAACCGACATGGAAGCAAAATAAAGCCCCCATTTTAGGGTAGTAGTTATAGCCCGTGCAGGGCCCCTTCTCAGGTCTCGTGTAAGTTTCTGGGAGGGTGACAAAAAACTTGAACCCTACAAGTACCAGTACATCCGAGGGATGCGACATGAACCATGGCTGTGTGGATGCCATTCGCGATGCGCAGCTTAAGAGCCTCTGCTTCGGCTTTGCTCTGGGCGAAGCATGGGGGCAATAAGCGGCTTAGGGTTTATGCCTCAAGGTTTAGGGGACAACAAGCTGCTCGTGAACGTACACTGGTGTACTCATGTAAGAACGACCACAGCTGGCCTCCCCAGAACTGCGTTTCCAACAAGAAAAGTCCCCTCACATCCCCCAATACAGTACGTTGTCATACTTCCTACAGGCTACGGGGACCTGCAAAGGCACCCCAGCGTTTCGAAACCCCCGTGTCTGAACCTGCACCCGGGTGCCGAGCAATGTCCTGCGCAAGCTGCCCAGGTTGAGTCCGCCTCTAGGGGGTGAGTGGGGATATGTATATTTCAACATGTGTGATCATGTGTACATACATCAATAGCCAAGGGGCATCAAATGCAAAAAATGGAAACCGGGATTTAGTGATTTATGGGGACGAGAGTCCCTATAAGAAGGAATACATTTTATTAGTGCAAAAACTGGCCACTATCTTATGTTTTGAAACAGCCATAGGTTCCTAGGGGTATTTGCGGATTGCAAAAAACTTTGTGAAACGTGCTTGTTAGAACTCTGTAGGAGAAGTTACAAGAAAATCCCCCAAGCCCAAACGTCCAAAAATATGTACAGTGGAGTTTCCCAGAACTAGGGATGCCGTTTTGGGGTTCCTATCGCAGGGATTCGCGAGGAGTATAGTATCTGGGGGTCTATATTGAATCCCTCATTTTGGCACAAACTGCCATATAGCTACAGGGGTATTGGATAGTCCAGTTTGCATTATCGGTCTACGAGATCGGAAGCATAATCTCGATTTTTCAGACTCCCTTTGAGGAGCATGAGGTCCTAGACGTTGGGCCACCGCTCTACAGAACGGAAACTGTATAAGGTCTTGCTTTATAATTACTGGATGGATTTGGGATTTGAGGTCTCCAGAACAGGATCTTGCGAAGGCTTTTCAGTTGACCCTTGGCGTAGCGGCAGGAACGAAGGGTGATGTCAGGAATCAGGGTGACCAGGGTGTAGACAGCCTCTCCAAACTACCATCTTTGATCTTGGTGTGCTTACCGGGTAGCCCGAAAAATTCTGATAACCAGAACTGCCAGAAATCTTCTGATTCTGGGCATGGCGGTAGCCGACCCTTGGGGCCTGAATTCGAAGTGTTTTCACAAGGTAGGAAGCCATTGAAAAGAGCCCTCCATGCTGAGTCTGGAGCACCACTACTCCTGGTACACTCCCAAACCTCAGTGTTTCAGGCTGTGGGGTAGAAGGCTTGTTGGCTTATGTTGCTAGATCGCTTCGTGTTGGGTTGCAGGGTCTTGGGGTTCAAGGCTGGAGGAAAACGTGATTCTGGGCATTCTGGGCGTCCTGACGTACTGAAGCGCGTTGGGAATGCAGATTCAGTGGTTACAAGGTCTACAATGCTACTCAGACCCGCAAATCATATGATGCTTGAATTCTCTTCATAGCCGATTCTCAACATCCGTGGTCCCCTCCCTACCAAATGCACTTGGTCCTCATCATAGGCGCCCCAGGAAACAGCCATGATTTCATCTTAAAAACCCCACCTTACTCCAAATGAAAATCTCGCAATACCGAGGTGCTGAGGTGGTAGGATGGACTTCAAGTCCTGACGATCAGGAGCTTACTCCTTGTGTATGTGTTGAGTTCTCGTGGCTCCCTTCTTGAGCATTGTACACTAAATCCTTGAAGCCCAAAACGAACCCCTTCCACAAACTAGCAGGAACAGATGAAAACCCTCCACGGCGTAGCAGCTTCAGCTTGATACGTGGGGGATATATAGGGGTCATGTGACTAAGGACGTACCGTTTGGAGGTTCATGGGAGGTGCAAGGTGTGACTCTGATCAGAACAACCAACTCATCATTGTACTGTTATACTGTAAGCTGTGATGGAACTTAGAACCTCACCTTGTACGCTGCAAAAACTGTGAAATGTGAACCACGGAACTTCTTGCATCGTCACCTTTATGCTGACTGTAAACTGCATCATGGCATTTACAACCTAATAAAGAACTACCAGACTACCAGTGAATCTCCGGATCATGATCCCCAGATCGCGCCTCGATAACGAGCGCCTTTGCTGGCAACGGCCTTTCTTGCTTTTCAGGCGCAGGGGTTCTCAAAGTACAGAGTTGGGTGGTTTTGGGGGAGGCTATTGAACGCAAAGGGCTCGGAGTACAGGAGTCACAGGAGCTTTAAGCTTTGTATGGACGTCTTGTCTGGCTGAGTGCATAATGTGTCCTGCCAGCTGCCGCAATTGAATCAAGTTGGTATCCACATCCAGCTTCATGGAACGGTTGCCTAATGGTTTTACGCCTTGTGCTTAAAGGATGTGCAAAAACGTTCAGGGTGCTATGGAGTGCCAGCTCAGCTATGCCTCTGCTCGGAGAATGCGTATTCACCACTTGCCATCAGTCAGTGTGAGTAAGTCATGCAGGGGTGGGTCCCCATCATAAGGATTCTGAGAATTATTTGGGATTCCCCATTGTTCTGGTAACATCCGTATTATCCATAGGAATTTCTGTATATCCCTGTATCATCCTAAGCCCTCTAAACCCTAAACCTCCGGTTTTATGGAACAAGCGCGGCGGCAAAAAGCAACTCCGAGCCGCCAACTCGGCTCGGGGGACTTCCGGACCTTAACTTTGGCTTTCTTAGACCTGAGGGTTTAAAGTATTACTATTATTACTTAGGGTTTAGGGTTTAGGGTGAAAAATACAGTAGTATTTCTATTGGGGTTATATAGAAGGATAGTACCACAACAATGGAGGATCAAATGGAAAATGAAATGGAAACTGGGGGTATATGGGTTAGTAGTTAAATTAGGGTTATATAGGGGTTATATTGGGATAATGGAAAATAAAATGGAAACTACTATAGTATATAGGGATAAGAACTTAGGCCTTAAGGTTTAGGGTAAGCAGATTACGAAACATTCGTGACATTCGTGTGACATATGAGAATACAAGGGCAACCAGAAGGAACTATGGTATAGTACCCAATACCTTGGACTTGTCCTACTTAGCTTTGACTCCTCATGATTTCCTACTTAGCTTTCAAACCCTCGTGATGGCCCCTGGAAACTGAGGTTGTTGGCAGGGCTTCCAGGGGAGTCCCCAATGAACTTCAACTTATCACGGATCTTCTCTGCATGAATGAGCTCAGAACTCCTGACATCTCACATGCCAAGCGTCTTCGCCAAGAGCATGGTATGTAGTTGCAATGCTTCTGTGGCGCAACCAGCTTACATCCAAAAAGAAACTCTCAGAAAACTAGATTACCCCCATCGGGAGCGTGTGTGTTAGTATCAAACCCTAAACCCTAAACCCTAGTTCCCATTTTCTTTTCCATTGTCCCTACATACTACAGTAGTTTCCATTTCATTTTCCATTATCCCAATATGACTCCTATACACCCAATACAAATACTATCCTATATACCCCAGTTTCCATTTCATTCTCCATTTTATTGTTCATTTGATTCTCCATTATTGGAGGGTTATCCTTCTATAATACCCCAATGCATGTTGCGAGCGTGACGTCGTTGGGATCTTGGTTGTTGGGGCCTGTTTGCATAAATGGCCCTCCCTGGTATATTCTAGTATATTACATAATAGTGTGGTATATTATGGTATATTACGGTTTATCATAGTATATTATAGTACATTATGGTATATTATAGTGTGTTGTGTCCACGAAGGATATCCACACCTTATCCTTACCCTAAGGGGAGTCCCCCAGCATCCGTTCTTCAGAACCCCTCGGAACCTGCAGAAGCACATGTCCATGCCCTGAGCAGGTCGGGTCAGGCTTCACATGGCTCTGAGCACGATCCGTGGACTGTTTGTTTCAAGTCTTCCTGAAGTAGCACTTGCTGCCTTACCAGGACTATATGCGGTTGCTGAGAAACGAGCAGCCTTGTCGCTGGGACGTGATTCTGTCCACCATGGTGTTGTGGAAACACACCTGAGGAATTTGCAAAATTGTGGGCACGTTTCTGCGGAGCCTTCTCGCAACTGGCGTAATTATTGAGGTTGATATTGAAGGGAACCCTATGGTTGAAAAAACTCACGGGTACATTCCCATTCCGCATCATGAGCAGCAGAGGAGTTGGATGGGAAGGGTTGAAAAGTGGCAATGAGGGGGAGAGGGCCGTGAAGACGTCCATGATTGGCACCTGGGTTTTCATGGCGTATGGATGAAGATTGCAGTTCAATAATGTAAACATGACAATAATACACCCCCTCCCAGAACTTGTTTTGTTTTGGGTTTTGCGGAACAAAGGGTCGCAATAGTAAATGACGGGGACATGTGTCGGCATCAAGAAATACAAGTATAGTACAAGCAGGACAGGTATAGTACAAGTAGTACAAGTATGGTACAAGTAAAGTATAGTAAAGTTTAGTACAGTAAGGTATAGAACATTTTGCCTCTAGAATCCGAAAATTAGGGAATTTTGGGCCGAACAATGATACAATGGCCACACCTTCAACATTGCGATTGGGACTTGTTTATAGATTTTCGGGCTCCGAACTTGTTAGTCAGCAAATTTGATTGTCCGGGACTTTTCGGGCTTGGCAACAAAATACTGTTGCAGCCCTCTTTATTAATGCTATGTCAACATTAGTGCTCGGCAAGCATCTTGCAATCCTGCAAAGTCCTGTCATCATGTAGTAAGTTAGTAGCGTCCCAGAGCTCTCCGCGGGCAAGGATTTTAGGGTTCACTTTGGCATTGCAAGCAAAATACTACAGGAAATAATGTATGACACAATCAGTTTCGAGGAGTTTCTGGTACAGAAATGTACAGAAGACAGGTGTCAACATGGGAATAACATCTTAAAAATGGTTACTCAGATAAATAAAATTGACTACAGCTGAGGCATTGGGCAGCATGGTGCTGCTGAAGTAGTGTTGTATGGCTGCTGATTCCTATTATGCATTACAATTCCCAAAGGGAAGCTATCATCTTAGTCTTTGTCTGCATTGGGGACTATAGTCACTTGGGGATCTTATAGTACCCGCCCGCAGCTTTTTTCTTGTCCGAATCTCTCGCAGTAGCCTTGTTCACACGCGGTGCCTCGTGTGCTTTGTCAGTAAGTACCATACAACCTGCTGACGGTCAGCTGAGGATCTCATACCCCAGTAACTAGTGAATTCTGGACCCGCTGGTTCAGAGACGCTTCGTAATCTCTTCGCTACCCCAGGTTGAGCCTGCGAAGAAGAAGAATTGAACGAACAAGTTTCATCAACGGCTGTAATATCAGTTAATAAAAGCAGAAAGATGTCAGCACAATCCTGTTCTAATCACTTTCCTAAAGGGGCCCGCTCTGTTAAGGTCCAGAAGGATTTTGGATGCCTGCGACTTCACCAATGTCTGTCCACAAAATCTGAACATTGCCACCACAAACTGACCGACCCTCTCGAGTCCAAGGGGTGGTTGCTGGGCGTCTAGAGTTTGCTGCCCGAGCAACTCCCACACAAATGTACCCGAGCCGCCATCTGAAACAGCAAAAAACATTTAGGCAACCCACGCAACTCACAAGCATAGTTCACGGCAACACTGTCATCATTGTTCTGAAAGTGCAGCCTCAAGCCTTCAAGTACCTTCCGCCCTGTCAACCCAAACCCTCCATCCTAAAAGTTTAGGATTTAGGTCGGAAACCCCTGGCCGCAAAAACGAACGTCCGGATGGGCTTTCAACAAGTTCCACCTCTTTAAGATTCAGCTGTTGGCATCTTCCATGCTTGCCCAAAATGAAAGTCGGAATGGGGTCTTAAACACAACTTCCAAGCCCGCACATTCTGTCGCACAGGCAAGCGCTTGACTATGGATCAGGTCAGTTAGTGACTGTTAGTGGGCCGTGAAGATCTTATCCGAACCCCCGAGCGGCTACATGTCCGACATCAAGGCGTTCGTACAGGCCAAGAAGGTACTCTCCAAACCAGCACGGAACCTAACGATGGGTTATTACAAGCAGTTGTGGATCACCTATGAGACTTGACATGCGAAAGGAACTTGAATACGCTCTATTGTCCTACTTATGGGAGGGCAGCCCCTCCCACAATCCAACTCTATGGAGTCACCAACCAAAACCTCACAACCCAAATGCTTCCTTGTTGGGATCATATAAGATATCATGATGCCATGTTCCCTGTGAAGTTGTAGGCACATCGAACATCTACAAGTTCTTTTTCTACCTTGACCCCTAAAACTGGAGGAATAACCCTTAAAATCCCAACAACACCCCAAAGCCCTAAACCCTAAACCTTAAACCCTCAACCCTGAAGCCCCAAATCCTGCACTGACCAACAGCATCTCCATTGGCCGAGGGCAGTCCCTCGGACGGAAAAACTTTAGGATGCAGAAGTCGCCAGACTCTGGCGAGATGGTGGGAAATGGAGATTTTAGGGTTATATGGATATTAGGGTTATATGGGGATAATGGAAAAGAAAATGGAAACGATATGGATTACGAGGATTATATAGCGAAGTATATTGAGATTATATAAGCTATCGTCTAAACTCCTAGTACCCCCCTTAGGGTTAGATTGGGGCTATGAAGGGATAATGGAAAATAGAATGGAAACTACTATATTATAATAAGAGGGTAATATGTGTCCCATAGTCTAAACTCCTAGTATC